>PNEQ01037085.1:0-22029 GCA_003012365.1 Medauroidea extradentata
GCACTTTCCTACCAATGGATGGTCGTTTTCTGGGTCCGAGGCACATATTACGTCCACTCGACGTCGCGGGGGCGGCGTCTAGGCGCCGCTACCTCGTCGCGCACGTGGGCGGGTGTGTTCCAATATGCACAAGCCGCTGGGCTTGATGCGCACGACGGGCTCAGATCAGGGGAGGTCAGGGACGACCCGCGTCAAGTGTTATGTGGCTAATACAGGTGTGAGTAGGGGGCAGTGTGTCATGGAACCTAACTAGGGTATGTCTTCTGACACAATGTTGCTGATAGCTGAAATTAATGAGAGAAAGAGGAATTAATTTCCTTGCAATTGAGTATTTACTAGTACTGGGCGCCAGTCCATCAACGATGTTATGTCGTCTGGGCAGACACGGGGCTCTTGGTGCTCTCAGGGTCTTGGTCGATGACCGTGTGGCTGCCTCAACACACAAAGGCTGATATTGAATATCACGTGAGTTATGCTGGGATAGGTTTTTAGACCACTTACACGTATCGATGCTCAAACAAATAGACACATAAGAAACACATAATACAAAACAATCAAAGAAACAACATTTGTGTGGGTTGTTCCACAGTAGGCTGGCCTCCGGAAACTTACATTATGGCGAAATAATACACATGTGACTTTGTAAGACTTACTGTAACTGTGTTGAAACACTACACACAAATGTTTTATGTCGTTCAAGCAGGCCTAACCCTATGGCCGGTCAGTAACCTACGTGATGGTGTAAAACAAGCTTGCACACAAGTAACTTACTGTACTCAAACTCTGGTGGCCGGGAGTAGACCGGAGTGAATGGCGATCGCGGGGATGTAAAAGATAACAAGGTTCCGGCTATGAAGTTAGCTATTGCTGTGAAATAGTACACAAAAACTTGAAGGCCCCTGCGATGCATAACACATGCTCATCCTGCGCCCCCTAAATGGTGACTGACGAGACAATGGCAGAGGGTGGGAGGACTAGCCTCCGGTTCTCACCAAATAGTCTCCACACGACAAGCCTGCAGCAAGCTTGCGAGGAAAGCTTGATTCAAGGTTACTGTGTAGCTTGTGGCAAGCTTGCCTCGTACAAGGCAGGATACAGCTGTAAAAAATAGGCTTGATTCAAGCTTGAATCAAACATACCAGATAGGGCATTGACACACACGGTCGTCACAGCGTTTGTCGGAGCGGTGATTCTGAGAGTTAGGATGGGCGCCATTTGGACAACTCCGGTTATTCTCGGACCAGCACGAGACTCTTGAAACGTCAGAATCGGGGTCAACCGCCGCTGTCTGGAGAATGCCTGAAAGAAGGATTGTTAGAATTATTATGGGCGGGTGCACATTATAACACCTATTAAAATGATTGGAACTGGGCTGTCGGTCACCCAGTACACCACTTTTACAATTTCTGTATAGCACAGGATACGAATGGATTCTCCAGATACAGGGAGTGGAATGGGCCGCTACCATCGAAATGGGATGGGCACCAGGTCAGGATTGGACCGCTACCTACAAGGAGGAGCAAGCACCAGGAAGGAGGATTTTGCCGCTACATTCTTAAAGGAGCGAGCACCAGGATGGTGACAACACAGTAGGCGTTTTCCTCGCTCCTCCGAGAGTTGTCAACTCTTTTTGACCTGGCTTGACTCAGGGCAACTTGACCCAACTCCTACAACTCCTGAGAGAGACCGAGTAAAACAAACCTTATCGTGCCTGGAAGTGCGCCATAGATTAATACATGAGAGTGTCGTTCTTTGCACCTCATTTTGGTTGCACTGAACTGTAGTAAAGAACAAAAGTTGTGCATACAATCACAAAATAGACACGTAAAATAAAGAATGCACTGTGAGATTAAATATTTTAAGAAATTTTTTACACTGCTCACCATTTATAAATTATACACTGTACTACGTACACACAGATTTAAACACACGAACTATTTACACTATTTACACATGTCCTGAGTGGTCCTGTGGCTTCGGCATCTGTGTGCATGGCTACAGAAGATATTGGAAAGGCTATGTGATGTATCGCGTGACACAGACTGATAGTAAATGAGGTCAATGAGGGCTTAGAGGAAAACGCTGGACGACATCAGCTTGTAATGGCAAGCCTAAATCAAGTCAACAGCAGGCTTGCTGCTAGCTTACATGCTATCTGGGCAGTAGGATTGCTATTGTGGTGGTTGGTGGTTGGCCCGGCAGCGTGGCCACAAGGGATTGGGTTGAGTGTGTCTTGGTGGGCGATCACCTTTATCAAGTTGATGGCTGTCCATACCTTTTCGGTACCTGGCTGGCCATCGGTGCGACCACTGAGGTCGGCCATAGATGTCTCCTCGCCTCGCCGGACTCAACTCGCCTCTGTATCGGGCTGCGGGCGGTGTGCCGGCGCAGGTGTTGTGTCGTTTGATTATGCACCCAGGCGATCCGCAGATAAATGCAAGCAGTGCAGCACCTACCTGTAAGACTCAAGGAGGAGGCAGCATCAGACCTCTTAGATGGGTGAGGCTGTGGCCTGCGGTTGTCTGCTATCTTCCGCAGGTCTGCTGTGAGTGACACGCCCGACAGCGGCGGTGAGCACGTGGTTGCTGGTGACCCCCACGATGTGTTTGTGGTGACGACATAGGTCTAGTGATGATGTTGATGCTTGCAGCATCACAGGTGATGTGCTTGTTAGCAGCACCATTCATGTCGTAGTGATGTGGTGTGGTTGTGTTGTGATTTGTTGATGCTGGCAGCATCGCAGATGGCTTGCTGGTTAGCGGTGCCATGCATATCATGACACGGTGCAGTTGTGTGGTAATTGTTGATACTTGTGGCATCGAAGGTGACTTGCTGGTTTGTGGCGCCATACATGTCGGGGTGATATGGTGTAGTTGTGTGGTTAATATTGATGCGGGCGGTGTCGCAGGTGACTTGCTGGTTAGCAGTGCCGTGCATGAGATTATCATAAGTCAAAAGTCACAATGCATTTCACTGCGACTGGATTTCGATGGATAAAGGCATCACCCTTGCACTCCCCTATGACACGGGGTATGGAAATAAAGTTCAAACACAGCATTCGATTGAAAATGCAAGATTTATTACCCGTTGGCAGAGGCAATGGAACAATAGGTCCGACTAATGCGATCACAGGAATCTAGCCACCTGTCAGCTTATGTGGATGCACACATAAGTGGTGCAGGCAAGGTTTCCATGCAAACTGCGAGTCTTCATGAACACCGCGAGTCTCGGGGGCACAAAATTTAAAAGTGAAAGGTTGCAGTACTTACATTTAAACTATTTCAACAAGTAGTGGTCGGTGAACAAATGCTGAAGTCCCCGGAAATAGCGGCACTCATGACACATATGTCGGTTCATGAGGCCTGTAGGGTGAAGGTTACTGTTCCAACCCCATTCCTTGGAGGAGCTCTGGCCAAGTTGGACAGAATGAAATTTCTCTACGTGAAGGGTGAGATGGTCGCAAATATTCACAGTGCCTTACAATGTACTTACAATATGCTTTATGTGTGTGTTTGCTAATTTAGTCCTGCTGAAATAAAACACAATACATAATAACCTTGGAAATACACATACACTTGTGCACGAATGTAGATATTTGTCATCAATGTCACTTGACGTGGCCCACCTGATGCTGGGCATCCAGACACGTCGTCACGTCCCCTATGAAAATGCCACCCACACCAAACCAACAGTGCAGTGCTAAGTCGACCACATGGTCACGTGATGTGCAACCATACACCCGGTAAGGGTATGTCAGTGCAGTGCAAAGTGTAAACATTGTTCTTGTCATGTAAAGTGTAACCTGGCTCAGGCGCAGGGACAGTACCAACCTGGTCGACACACATAACCCTCATGCAACCAACCGAGATATTTTATTGTGTAATAAGGAAGGGCTTTATATAGTAATATAGTTTAGTAGGGAAATATGGTAGTGTTCTAGGGTTAGTTAGTCTATTGATAATTACTGTCCTGCATAGCAGTTGTTACCCCGTAACACAGGTCGTGTAATGTAATATAATGATCCATCAGAACAGCTTAAGTAAGTCAAATCGTTAAGAAAGTCAATCACAGATGCTACTAATAACAGCAAAATGTGAAATTACTTGTTTTCACTGTAAACAAATTTACCGCAAGAGACTTGGCTGGAACGGGAGGCCAGTACTCCTGCCTGCCACCATTGTCTCGTCAGTCTGAGCTTAGCGGGTGCAGGATGAGCACGTGTTTCAAGTTCCCGGGGCCTTCAAGCTTTTGTGTTCAACCATAGTTAACTTCATTACCGGAACCTTGTTATCTTTTACATCCCCACGATCGCCATCCACTCTGGTGTACTCTCAGCCACAGGTGTTTCAGTACAGTAAGTTCACTCGTGTGCGAGCAAATTCTTCCATACCATGTAGGCTACTTACCGGCCATAGGGTCAGGCCCGCTTCTGCACCATACAACCTTTGTGTATAGTGTTTCAACACAATTACAGCAAGTCTTACAAAGTCACGTGTCTATTATTTTATAGTCACATTCCTGGTGCTTGCTCCATATCAGTGGAATTGGCCAACTCCATACCTCTAGTGCTCGCTCCTTTTCGGAGGTAGCGGCCACTCCATGCTCCACACCTGGAGCATCCGTACTACCCATACCCAGCACGATATTCGCCACATTGTGCACGTGGGTCGCGGTGGCCGAACGGTCAGACCATTCACATCCCATCAAGGCGATCCGAGTTCGATTCCCGGCGGGATCGGTCCAAGGATTTTCGCATGTGGGAATCGTGTCGGACGATGTTGCTAGTCGACGGGTTTTCTCGGGGATATTCCGTTTCCCCTGCCCCTTCATTCCGGCGCTGTTTCTCCATACTCACACCATGTCATTCCTCACCAGCGCTTAAGACCTCAATGTTAAGCGCTGACCAAAATATCTCTTGCCCCATCGTGCACGTAAAATAACGTCGTTCAACATTTTGACATTTACATTTTCGTCTCAAATTTAGCCCATTATTCGAGTGGTGTGATTATTATGCATTTGTTTCTTGACGTCCTGTATATATATATATATAATGTATATAATATAAAAACATTATGTATGTAATACATACATATATATGTAATACATTATATGTATATATATATATATATACATATATATATATATATATATATATATATATATATATATATATATATATATATATATGTGTGTGTGTGTGTGTGTGTGTCACATATATGTTTTTATACCATTCATTCAATTGGGAAGAAAATCTATTTAATTTTGTATGTCAGCCTGCTAAGGGTTTCTGACCCCAACCCCCCCTCTCTCTTTCTCTCTCTCTCTCTCTCTCTCTCTCAGGGAGGCAGAAAGGGTGACCCAAAAATAGTAAAAAATGTATTTTTTGTTTTTAAACTTTTATTTATGAACCTTAAGGAGCGTCCCTATCTGTGTTAAAAATGCGCTGCAGCGAGTCACGGCTATTCTTTTATCAACGAAACTATTTAACGCAGATTACATTTGTTTGGCTAACAAAAGAATACACTCTACAAACTATGTCAATATAGGCTAGTTTTAAAAATTCGACACGTTAATCAGAAACGTTATTTTGGGTACTTCAAAATGCTTTTTAAAATTACGTATCTGGAAAAATAGCAGCCGGATTCGAAAAATACAACCATAGAAACAATTGTTAGATTTTGAATTACGCTGTCCACAAATAAAATAATGCGGTCACTGCCTAAAGTCCCATAGGAAAAGAGGTAATAGTAAGACACCGCATGCCAGCTGAGTAGCCTACGTGGAGAGACGATAATATACTACGTACGTCGGTCAAAGGTGCTCTTACCGCTCCTGCCTCACACACACAAACGTAGCCTATCTAGGGAGGCCCCTTAACAACATTTCACAACTTAAATAATATTTTTCTCTTAAATTAATTATTTTATCGTTATTTGTCAAATTTAATAATATTATCAGTATTAACATTTTTACTGATAAGAAATTTGAATAGCCAATAGTTTTTATAAAACATTTATTAAAAACTTTAAATTTTTTTCTACTATTGGATTAATTTAGTTGAGTGTTTGGATTACCATCGTATTAAATTGAAAACCACAGGACGAAGTCGTCGGCAGCAGCTAATATTAAATAAGTGTTTTTAGTATCCGAATTAAGCAAAAATAAAAAATAATTTCTAACACGGCTTGCGATGCCCTACAACAATGAGGACAATCCGGAACAACAGTTTTGCCAGTTTACTGAGCAAATATTTTCCTACGTGGTATTCCTTCGGCATTAAAATCAGATGTCTAGATTTCGTTCGTACATTTGCGGCGCAAGAAATTATGCTAAACGAATTCGCCACTTTGGTAAAATATTAGCCCTTAAAGGTGGCAAACAGAAGTCCTCTCAAAATTTTTTCCTATTACTTTTATTGTAGACTTTAAAAATTGAAGATATCAGTTTACGATTTTAGTGTTACTTTATTCACAGTTTCGTTCTTCTTAAGAAGGAAGTTGGCGAGGGTCTCTCAGCTCACCTTAAGAGGCTTGGATTTATGGTCTTTTGCTGTATTTTAGAGGGCAAAAAGATAGTTTTGTGTTATTTGTTACGTATGCATGGAATAGTTTGTCGACTCATTCACTTTTTAGAATCTTTACGGCGTGTGATTATGTTACTTTTGAGAATACTGTAGTCACTAAATGAATGTTTTATTGTCAGCTGTTTCCACTCACACAGTAATATGAAACTACTACAGTTGCAACAATTTTATAATATAAGTAAAATTTTTATTTATGCCATGTCGTGCCATAAATGTCGTTACATACACTGAAATAAAATATTATCTAGGAAAAACGTATGTCCATGGAGGTAGAGATAAACCCACCTCCATCTGTCAAAGACGAGTCTGGTGAAGTGATCTGCTGATCAGCTGCACAATTAATTTACAGCTACTTAGCAGACGTTAAGTCAAATTTAAGCCCACGGGTTTCTAATTTTTCAATTCTTAGCCTACTGTCCGAAGGAAAAAGGTGGCATTTGAGATCACCTTCCTGTCTGCGTGTCTTTGAGTGGCTGTGTGTGTGTTCCTAAAAACCATTTAGCTAGTGGACCGAATTTCATCAAACATTGTACACATATAGTACACTGCAATCTGACTTGACATTTATGTATTTCGTTTATTCCATGTTCATTAAAATGGCGGCCATTTCAACATTTTTCGATCACGCTAGATACATACGAAACCGTACTTTAGATATAAGTTACATCAAAACTTCGTACACACATACTACAAACTAAGTTGACTTGTCTTTTGGGTATTTCGTTCATCCAGTGTGTATGTTACAAAATTTTTATATGTTTAGCTTTCTATCACAAATCTTAGAAACTACATATATTATATACAAAGCTGTCTTGAATATTATATATTTAGTTCACCATGTGTTCATATTTTTAAAATGGCGACAATTTTTTATGTTTTTAGCACAGTACCACAAATTCAGGAAGTTTTTTTAAGAATCTCACCAAACTTGGTACACTGACTTGATTATTGTGAATTTCGATCATCCTGTGTTCATATTCTGAAAATGGCTGCAATTTCTATATTTTCAGCATTGTAGTACGTATCTCAGGATACATTTTATTTTTTCAGAATTTCATCAAACTTGGTACACATCTACTGAATACTAACATAACTTAACTATTGCATATTTCGTTCATCCATCTGTCATATTTAGAACATGGTGGCTAATTTTTATTTATCTTTATGGTAGAAAGATATGTCAGAAATTTTTTTCGCCAGTTTATTAAACTGGTTCCTCCCATATTACTTAGCAAGCTGACCTATCTATGGAATTTATCATGTATCATACGTCTAAATCAATATGATAATTTAATATTCCTAGATTACGTAAAATATATTAACTTTGAGTGTTAATTTACACCCACTTTGAGGAATGTAGACTTATTATTTATGTTGGTAACTTCTTGTATCTTGTGTTTACATAACTTGTTAAATTATAAATGGGAGCAGATATCGTATAACAGTAATATAGATTTGTTGAAAATAGTCTTTACTATATACGTCATTATTTCAAAGACTTTTTTTTTTTTTGTAATTTGGCTACTTACTAACTTAATGAAACAGGTGTAAGTAATTAATTAATCCAAAATTACATAATTTTAACTTCGAATGAATAATTTAGGCAAAGCAGTAAAACATTATAACACTCGCAAAAAAATACAGCCTAAATAGGATTCAGTACCATTAAAGATAATTCTGTCGGTTAGAAAGAATTCTACCGAAGATTTCTTTTAAAAACATTGAAATATGAGAAACGATACAAAGTATAATTTTTTTTTACTTGGTATCTAAAACTTACAAAAATTATGACCAAACATGTTTTTTTAGAATCTTTTTTGTTGTAATAATTCGTAAGAAAATTTAGATAAAATGTTTTATTTTAAATTGGCTCGACGAGAATTAATTAATTTTAGCGTTTACTTCTCATCTGAACTCTGTACGATCGGTAAGCTGTCAGTAAGAATCAACTCCTTCTTGTTGTGCAACCAATACTACACACTGGTTGCAGTTAATTTCTCTCCAGAGATGTAGGTCACAGCTTTGATTACAATATTTAATTATATGAAATTATGAAATGCTTGTTCTGTTTACATTTGTACACTTTTATTATATTGCAATTGGTCCGTAGGAACGTGTCTTGGGCTGAGGCATGTAATTAATTGAACAAAGAAGCATACAGCGGGTGAGGTAATTCATGGGTACGAACTGAATCACATGACTCTATGACCAAAAACTAAGCAGAACATATTCTTTGGTTCAAAGCCGTCAGGATCTTTGTGTACAAGAACAATGACGTGGTAAGTGCGAACAACTCCTGTAGTTGACTTAACCTTGTTCTTGGTCAGTAATTCACGTTATATAGTTGGTATCCGCTAATTACCTGGCAACCTCTACACTCTATAGTAGTTGCGAGAGCGTGTTTAAATTATTAATGTAGAGCTTGTATGGGAGAAATTTATTCTGATGAACTATGATATATAATTTATTTGGTAGCCGTTATTAGATAGACAAACATGTACTAAATTCATTACGGAAATTCACGTTTTATTTTTCTCAATATTTATTATTCATAGGTTTCAGAAACAATGCAAATACGGAGAGATTTCAGAACTTCGCAAGCAAAGAAATAACTTATGACTATTACAAACGTTTCCGAATATTTCATATGCACAATTCCGTTTAAAGTTTGCGTATCTCAGTAGACGTTTGTGAAAGTGAATGAAATGCTGCAGGAATGCTAAAACTAGGATTTAAATATTTACTTTTTAATTGGGATATTCAAGAAGGCTGCACGTTTAAGATGGAAATACTTTTATAGATACGGAAGCTTTAAATTTCCTTGCATCCGAATACTATCCCGAAGACAAAGAAAGATATAACAAGTCAGTGCACATAAATAATTTGAGTGGCGGGAAAGTACCCAGACGCATGAAAGCAATGCTGCCGTGAAATGAATTATTAACAAATAAAAGAAAGAAAGCAAGAAAGTAAATACTGACGTTCTTCAGATTTATTATTTAAAGGTTCTCCAAGATGTTTTTGTATCCATCCCAAACTTTCGTCAACAATTTCTTTTTCCTTTCCACACGAAAACACTCTCCTCTTTTACATCGTCTTCCTTGTTCATCAACGTAAAGTCTCTTATTCTACGGTGTATACAGAGAACACTGACGCTGTACTTTGACTAAGCTCATGGTCCATTTCCTGGATCCCCGGTTTAACGGAATGCTTCCATTTTGGCTTGTTATTCTAATACCACACTTAAAAAATTCCTTTTCTGCTTACGTTCTAGGAACAAGCAGGGTATATAAGATGAACACATTCTGGAGCTAACGACTCAAAGAAGGAAATTTTCAGCCATTTCCTATTTGCATCAAAACGACGCTTGCAACACTTTTTTGACCATCAATGACGATTCCTTGTTGATTAATTAAACGGAAAATGACGAAGCCACCGCAATGCTATTAAAATATTTGGGTTTAAGAGCATGTGTTTCTCGACTTTCGAGAAAGTTATTTATTTTATTGTAAACCCGAACCAGAGCTGGTAACGTAATATTACCCTGTAACCTTGTTGGAAATTGGTTTTACTATGTAATATACATTTTCGAGACAAACGGTACACAGATCAAGCTAATTTATCAATTAGGGACATTTCGTTAACCAACTAATTAGCTACCATCGTGTAATTATTCTCGACAAAATTAGAGTACGCAGTTAAAATCAGTTATAACAAGTTCACAGAGCGGTTTTATGATTTTATTAAAAAAAGAATTATCGTAAATCTGTGGACACTCATGCTTAAGCCCTTTATGAATGCTAATGTGGAAGAACAGGGGATGGGTGCACATGTATTTCAGTTGTAATTTTCTAAGGAAGTATTTTTTACACGAGAATATTAGTGAAGATACGCACTGTGTACACAGAAACTTATAACTTCACGAGTATATATGAGAAACAATACGTGGTTAATATCATTAGGTAAAATTTTGAACAGTAACAAATTTGAAGTTCAATAGTAGCATAAACTTAAGAACATTAACGCAGAAAGTCTGATAGTGGCCAAACCGATCAATTTCAGAGACACGACGCAATATTTTACTGTCGGAGAAAATAAATTTGAAGAATAGTGTCATGGTCTATTACGAAACTCTGCAATGTTTTAATTACACGTCAAAACACAATATTCATAGAACACACGGTAGAAACGTGTTAAATGTTGTCTTATACTTTAATATGTAACTTATTTAGGTACCACTAATATCTTCCAAAATGCCTCAACGAGGAGCTGTCAAGTTAAATAAATACAGGCTCTAACAATCAGCACAGTTTAAATATAATATTTCAACAACATTTATATCCTGCTAAACTTTATTAATTCTCTCATTAATAAACCAAAGGTTTCCAATTGTATATTTCATCTAATACCAAACTCACAAAAATGAGCGAAACTTTTCCAGGGCTGTAATACGTTGAATGTTTCTATCGTGTATCATGTTTACAAACATTAGGTGGAAGTATTCATTTACATTTAGCTCTATTTTAGGAAGCAAATATTAAAATTACTTGAAAAGACTTTCTTTTATGCTGAAATCTTGGAGTAAGTAATAGGTACCCGTCCTTCTCATTAAAGTGTAGAAAACCACAGTTTTACGACACACTTAAAACCTTCAAGCACTGATTAATTATACAAAGTTTCTTTAATGACGTACCCACACTGAAAATTCCCGTTTTTTTTCCTTTGAGAGAAAGCTACTCGGATACTCAAGTCTTTAATTTTCCTTGAAAGAAAACTCCCAGAGAAAGTAATACGTTTGACACACCCGATTTTTAAGGATATTTGAGAATAGTTAGAAAAATAAGACGTACTTAATTTTCTCTCACCTAAATCACTAACACTATTTTTCCACAGAAAATTATATGAACTATTGTGCGAATTTTCGCAACGACAGCTACTCTCTGCACTGATTACTATTTACTATCTGTTAGCATGCGCCTACGATTTTTCGTTCGACATTTAACAAGTATTTTCATAGGAGGAATTATAGTATAACTTTTAGTCCATTTTAGAAAACGCGATATCTTAAAAAACATTTCTTGCATCTTTCATTCGTTAAAGGTAATAAGGGTGTCGCCCAGACACAGTCACTTAACTTCCTGATTCGAGAGTTGACACTTGAAACTAACGCAGGAGAAAAGCATATCGTAGTTTTTTTTAAGTTTGTTCTTTATTTTCCCAGTAAACATACTTGGCGAACTGTATAAATTTCGCTACTTTTTGAATGTGTGGGTGGAAGATCGTAGCGGCTTCTGGAATAACTTTCGGTTAAAAATAATTAACTAGATAATTAATTTGCTTATTGCTCTGTACGCATTAAACATCACAACATATTTCGTTGGCTGACATCAATTTTCTCAGCACCCGTAGTCAAACCGATATTTAATTGAAAAGTGAAAGATGGCTTACCGAGGCCAAACCTGCAACATATTCTTGATCTCTAAGTCAGGTTATGAAAGCTTTAGGAAAGGAAATTTTAGGCGGCGTATACGGCATGAAACAGGACTACAAAAGTGAAAGAAGAAAATTTAATTTTTCAATCAAAATGCCAAGAACTAAAGCGTTTACGCGATAAAAAAAATAATACAACTTTCTAATAAAACCCTCTTGCAAAATTGTTCCTTCGAGAAAATTCTCATATGTTATAAAATTAGTTACCCACACTTTGTTTGGAAGTATGCGCAATTTCATGTTGGTTAATATCAAAGTAACTTCACCCCGAGACTTCAATCTTTAAAGTTGGCAACCTGCGCTCCAGGGCGCATAACTTGTGTGGCTAGACTTGTTTGGAGTTTGCAGTCCGTTAAGTTGGCAAAGTACTTTGTAGCGCAGCATGCTTAGCTCGAACCAACAGCGCATGCTCAAGCCATTAACAACTGCAAACAAGAATCACAGCGAGTTACGAGGCTTGTCCTGGAAGTAAACATACGACGGGCGGTATTATTTCACAACATATGACTGACTTAATGTTCTCTGCACAGTTACGTACATCACTTGCCGATATTGCTGATTTCACTCTTCAGTAATCTCAGTTACGCCATTCATTTTAAATAAATGAGTCATTATAATGAATTAATGTACGACAAACCGTTATGACTGGGTCTCAACTTGCGTGTAGAATTTCTGACTTACAAATTATGAAACATTGCCCTGAAATCACTAAAAATAATTACAGAACAAATACATCCGTTATCAGTCGCCAAATTTTGCATTCACATTAACGGATAATTCTGAGAATGTGGGAATATATACATAATTTAAAAAATAATATATAACTAATTGCATCATGACTAATTTTCAGATGTTACGGATTTATGAGTTTACAGAAAGGCAACGAATTTTTCGATATCGCGGTAATGATAGATTTTTAATTTTTGTTTTTAAACAACCCAACAATAAAAAATAGGAATTCCAACTTGACTTGGTGTTCCCAACATTTGCTAGATAAGTTCGGAGCTGAAAAATTATTTTTTTTTTTTTTTTGCAAATATATTAGTCCAAAACTATACGTGTGTTCTTTGACAAAGTGTGTGCGTATATTTTACGCCAGACGCAATGACACTATGCTATAAGCTGTTTGTTCGCACAAAAATGATCATTTATGAAGACCTTCTTGTCAAAGACAACAATCGACATATTCCATTGCCACCTCAGAATTCTCAGTACGGTAGAATCCATATATACACTTTGTTTACTATTATCGGTCGTTCGGGATAAAGTGAGCACTAAATCTTTTATCTTTGAAAAATATCACTACATCTTTGCTTGCTGTTACTGCATAATTCAACATTAACCTACTTTCTCTTTTCTATGACATTAACTATAGTTCCCATAGCATTTGTATGGTTGTTAGCAAAGTTACACAATATAATTCCGTGTATTTTCCTATTTAAATACAACAATACTGAGACAAAATTGACCGAAATCGACATAAACGTGTTTCATATAGTTAGTAAAATTTTTTTTATCAACCTAATAGGTTCCTGCCAACTACACAATTTATCTTACACGTCCCAGAGAGGTTAGACATTTCCGTCGTTAGCCGTTACACGCCGAAATATACGAATTGGCAGTAAATAGAACTTTAGCAAGGTTTTTTTGAGGGCTCAATTTATTCCGAACCGCCTATAACAATGCAATGGTTTGTTTATATAAATAACTACATAAGAATATTTTTTTCAACGTCATTATCATTTTGAACAACTGTAGTTGACGGTCTCAGGAGAACACGTGTGGCTATTAGACGAGGACGTGGTTCGTCGCTGTCTTCTGCAGGGATGAGGGCGGAGGACAAACACAACACCCTGTCATGAACCCGTGCAAGTTATAATACATTATACCTTTCCTGCCGGGAATCAAACCCGGGACATATGACTCACCGGCTAGAAACTTTGATCACTTTTTTATATAATTTTCTTAGTACATGTTTCGTACAACGTCAAGGCTTCCTCCTCGTCACTGCATCAAACCTTCTCGCCCCAACCTTCTCCACTTACATTTAAAGTTAATAGAACCAGTCATTTAAAGAACACGTCACATTTTTCACAACATATGTTTATTGATATTAACTCTTCAATGCGCGAAATTCAAAAGTTGAATACAGGCTGGACACGTACACAGTCGTATTAAATACAATTATCTTATTTAGAAGGTTTATCAAAATATACATGTTGAGTGTAACATTATTTAACAACTCTTCTTTGAAAGTTACATGTGGTGTTTCTCAAATGACTGATTTCAATCAACTTGAATTCTGATTCGTACAAATTTGTTAGGGCTGTTCCGATACCTCAATTTCCGATACCGATTCCCGATACCCCGATACTACCACCGATTTCCGATACCACAACCGATGCCAAAGCCGATATTGTAATTTCTTTGTTTTTATTATTTGCACAGAACTGAAATTACAAAATTTAACATTTTTAAGGTGTCCAAAACTGTAAATTTTATGCTTTTTCATTAGTTATGTTAATTCACAGTATTCATTGACGAGATTTTCATTACTATCACATTATTCATGAATGTTTGGGACGAAACTAAAAAAAAATCTGCTGGTTCACATAATCTGGCAGCAAAGAGGATCTGTGAAATGTTACAATCAATCCTGCTTAAGAAAATGTTTGTTCTGAGTAACTAAACTGAGTTAAATAAACCTAACCCTTACCTGGGACGATACTATCACCGATTATTTGTGACTCGGCTATGAGACTAATATCGGCCGATAATCGATACCAGAAATTGGTACCGGAACAGCCCTAAAATTTGTTTGTATTTTGTAGGGGACAATTACCGTATTGTGCTGATATTTTGTAACCAGTTTAGACGAACATAAATGTACAGCCAACAGAGCCAGGGAATTGAACCCAGCACCTCTCGTACCGTAAGCAGGCACGCATCTGACCAGGCTACGAGGTCTGCTTTTGTTTCGAATACCACTGAACCAAGCTGTCGCACTGTAAATTGCTCAAGAGTGAAATGTCTTCAACATTGCCGTGAATATCTTCAATGTGTTGCTGTCGTAGTAGCTTCACAAATGAATGCACGCGAAATGATGCGTAAAATTTAACTGTCTATGATCAACAACGATTTATTTTTATAATTTAATAAAAAACACAGAATTCGTGTCCTCCCAAATGCGATTCAATTGTTTTACCATTGCGCCATATTGCTCGGTTGTTTTCATAATACTTTCCGTAATTTTACCCACTGATTTGTAACAGTGACGCTATAAAACCATCCGCAAGCAACACGCTTGGTATTAAAAAAAAAACGAATAATTGTTCTCGAACACTCAATCACTCCTAGAACTGAACAAAAGAATCCTTTTGTAACAGTAGAAATTTGTTTAAAAACGTACAACATATTTCTCTAAATAAATACACATACACACATGCTATCCCTACATTTGCAACCATTATGTTGTAAATCTTAAAGAGGTACGTTATAACACTAATTTTCGATAGTAATGTTTCCAAAAATTTTTGTAAGTACAATTTTTTTAAGACGACTGGCCACCAAGTAAATATTTTTTTTCGAGCACTCAATCAACCAACATTACGTCTGTACGTTTTACATACATAAATTGAAAGATTTGTGTAGTTCTCCTTGTAACATGTGGCAGAAAAATGTTCGTACCAAAGAACAAATCATGTTTACTGCGCAGATGTGTATGGTAACAGCGACTAGGCTCACAGCAATTCTGCTTTATGGTTGTATATGAGCCCGTGGCTGTGGTAACATAAAGTAGGGAAGCTTGCGGCGATAGCCAATCAATACTGGCGACACGGAACTTAATGGACGCGCTAGATGCCTGAGGTGTTAACTGTGTCAACACGAGCACGAGGCAGGGTCACTTAATATATAACCCCCGCCCTCCCTCCTTCACTCCCTGTTTTACTTTTATCAAGCAGAATTATTTATAATTCATGCCACATCGATCAGACTTAATAGACTATAAAATATTCATTACTCTATATTTATACCAAAAACCGTTCAACTTGCTGACAGAACCTGTGTTGACAATTTCTCGCATAACATTTTAAATAATAACGTTTTCCTTATATCGACATGCCAATGTTACAATTTTAACATTTTGGGGATACACCCAACAAAAAACTTGCTTACATGTACCCAGAGGAAAATGATTCCTATAAATGGGGAAGTATGTGTGGATATATTGGATCAACCAAAGATTTGCACTACTGGCATAGATTTAGTTCTCTCAAGAATTAGTTTTAGTCCAGTAAAAAATATAGTTTGTTAAGAAAAAGAAAACAAAGCCAACTTTAGGCACATGTAATGTATTGTTCAGCCAACATTAGTTGTGTTGGGTAAAATGCATACTATACTGGTTTAGACATATGTAAACTGTGTATGGTTAAGTGTACCAAACTTTTTCTGTATTTGTATAAGATCATTCATGCTCATAAAATACAAGAAAAAGCATTTAATTATTCTTATAAATTAACTAATAACATTTTTTATTTAAAATATTTGCAAATGAAAATAAAATGGTGAAGTTCTGTTAGGATGTGCAAAATCATACAACCCCAGTTCAACGGAAAGTGTCAAAGCGTACAGTTTAAGGGCGCGCGGTCTACATAAGTTATCAACGTCAAATTTTTATTTTTATATTTGTACTAGATATTTTTCTTATTTTAGACTAAATTGTGACTAAATTTGATAGGTCATATCCTATATGTAAACAAAAAAATATTAGTTTTTATGTTTTTAACAAATTCTTTATTTTTTAAATTTTAATTTCAAACACCAGCAATTTTTCTTCACAAAAATATTACATTTTTGTTTTTATATAGCAGACGACCTAGTCTTCAAAATCGTTATTCACTGTATTTTTTTTTCTGTTCAGTACGTCAACTGGTTTTAGTGGCGAACATAAAACTATAAAATGCAAAATTTAACGTTTACGAGTCATTACGCAAAAACTAAGATAGATAAAAAATTTCATAAGAGCAAAACTTAGTCACAATTTATGTCTAATACAAAAAATATACATCTGGCATAAATATAAAAATATGAATTTGAAAACTGGTGTATACCACGCCCTTAACTAAACGTAACGTGTTCCGTAATGAAATGTTAAGAATTAAATATGCGTTTTATAATGTACGCTGTTTCCTGTCGCTACTATTGTCGAGTACAAATAATTCAAAACTATTTTGAAGGTGTTAAAGTACACAATTTCTACTGAATGTGTTTGTTTGCGCGTAAATAATAGTCTACTAATTTAATTTAAAAAGCTGGTTTAAGCTCTCTGTCAAGTATGACTGCAATTTAAAATCATTTAAAATACGAGACATTTAAGGTAAACTTGAGCCACTTGTATAAAATAATAGTTTAACGAAGCCTCATACATACGCAAATCCGATTGAGAAGAGGACAACCTTTTGGGCTAGTTTTATTTCCACGTTTAAATCTAGACTGAGAACAATATTTTTCATATCTACTTAAATGTCTTGATTTTGAGGAATAAATTTTTTCTTTGCCTGAAATATCATTATAGGCTAAGTCTAAAATCTAGGTTAATTTATCACCAATAACCGTACATTTATGTGAGTTTCCTTGAGTCATGCATGTTTCGCTACAATTAAAAATATGAGTATGTAAACTTACAAATGTACTTTGGTAATTTTTATTAATAATTTACGACTACTTTAACGAAACATATGCAAAAAGTAATCTCTTTAGCTAGCTATTCTAAGTTACCGAAATTTCCCCTTGTTACCGGAGTAACAAACAAACGACATTAACGATAATAGGAAACTGCAGGTCATATGTTTTGACAACGTACAGGCCAACATGCATTAAATAAATAATATATATTCTAAATTTATTACCACAGTAAAAATCTTATTTATGCAAATTGTGGTGACGTTTCTGTAAAAAAAAAAACACATTGAAACAACCAGGCTCTTAGTCCAACATTGTTATCGTCCACTTAAAAATAAATGCATACAACACCAAACATGCTTCGCAATTTTCTGCTTTCGACAAAGAAGTAAATTTCTCCCAAGTAATTGTTTTGGTAGTTTTCAAATATGTATTAAAACGCTTTTTTTAATTACTCAGAGCCGGCCTCCGTAACCTAGTCTGTATGGCGCAGGTCTACGGTGCGAGAGGTTCTGGGTTCAAATCCCGGCTCGGGTACGGATGTTGTGTTGTCTCTTCACCTCATTTCACTCTCACAGACTCTAAAAGACCTCGTTGTTAAAGGGCAGTGAAACCCTTCCACATCTCATATTAGTTACTCAGAACACTTTAAATTATTTGGGCAAATAAGGTACCATGGATCTCTGGCTTCAGCGGCCTTAGTCTACATATCGCAGATTTCTGTCCTTGAGTCACGACAAGTATTAGTAGTCATATAATGGCGATGCGTTAACAACGTATTCCGGATTCAGATCCCGGAGCCGAAGATTGCCGATCGCGTTCGGGCTTGCTCCTATCGGCGGCCGTCTTGAATTACGTCACGGACGCCATATTGTATTAGAATGACCTTCACCTCGAGCTAAAGGTCACCAAAGGTTTAAATTTTAAAAAATTCGAAAAAAATATAAAAATGTAGTAAGAAGTTTTAAGTGTATGGCTAATAGTAATTATTCTTTTCCTTTCTTTAGGAAGTCTATGCAGGTGTCTACATGAAGTAGACGAGCTGATCAACTAACTGACACGAAGCTGCGGGCCTTATACAGGGTGATTTACGAGGATCCACTGCTGCATTTAGGACGAATTCCTTACATAATCCGGAGAAACATGTAATCTATATGTGAGTCATATGTCTAGTATATTCAGAACACTTCAAACGTTAATAAAGGGATACCCCTCGTAGAAGTCAGTACTGTACTTTATTGTCAAACTGATTGTTTACAGTTTACATCACAGTTGCAGATAAATCACATCAGTTCCAGGAATTATGCTAAGTGTTTACGCCATTCCTGTTTTCATTCAACCAGAGACTCTCCACTGAAAACATTGGGTGGTATGTTAGTATCATACAAAATATTCAGTAAACTCTTGGACATTTTACTTCTTAATCAACAAAACATGTTACATCACTGTAACACCCTCAGGCGAACAGTTTTGAAAGGAAGATAAACGAGCGTAAGAGTTACAATTAGTTACCTGGCAGGTAAACAACCCGGTATGATAGCAATATACAACCGCTCTCAGGTGTTAGGTCGTGGAAAAACAAACATAATCATGAACAGATTTGCTCTTTCATCTTATACGTATTTTATTATTTTTAATTTCAAACTACTTGAAATATATTTTTTCAGAGGTTAAAACCTCCCGTACAATTTACTATGTGATGCTGTACACGTCT
The DNA here is from genome assembly GCA_003012365.1 of Medauroidea extradentata. Lineage (NCBI taxonomy): Eukaryota > Metazoa > Arthropoda > Insecta > Phasmatodea > Phasmatidae > Medauroidea > Medauroidea extradentata. Next base: position 19,470 of record PNEQ01037085.1, read on the forward strand.
TTTTTTAATATAAAATTTGCTACCGTTAAACGAAGTGAGATTAGGCCTAATGAGGTGAGATTATATTATTCTTAATTTGTATACTTTCTGTCCTTTCCACAGTTTGTTTACTAGATTAGTTCTGTAATGTTCACTACCGTCAAATGTTGATACTTTACCGTAGGGGTAACATTGACTGACTTAACATATTTGTTTTAGGACAATGTAATGAAGAAATTAACACTTGTAGTTAAGTATTTAAACCCTTACGTTTGATCCATTTAGATAAATTTTACGATTTCTTCCCCAAATTGCAATAAATTAAATATTTTGAGTCGGTCAAAGATCCCCCTGCAGTCAGAGTATCCACAATTGGAGGTACTAGAATGAGCACGGAATGGTGTTCTCATCAGTAGAATTGCGTATGTTGTGCTAATACATGTACATTTTAGCTGCCATTAAATACAGTAAACCAGTATTTATATATTAGAACTGGGTCTGTAGCACCAGAGGCTCTGTGAACTTTATCTTCAGCTCGACTACATTCAGCAGCGTCAACGACATCTTGTAGACGCTTCATGATGGCGAGACAGCAGTTAAAAGGATCGCGGACATTCCCGAGAAATTGATTTCGATGCAGGATCGCCAGGACTGGATGTCTCGGCCGCCGAGGAGAGAGGACGAGAGGAAGAGGTAAGGATATAGATAGAAGAGAATGAAGGGACGGGAAGAAGGAATAGTGGAATATCGGGCAAGACAAGGGTGCAGGACGATGGAGCGACGACCCGGAGGAAATGCGATGGAGGTCCGACATTCTCCCTGACCGACAAAACCGTACGGCGGTGAAAATCTCGAATCTACCCCTCCACATTCCCCCCCTTCCCCTCCCTAGGAAAACATGCCGTGTGTGCTTATTTCGTGAGCTCAGGGTTCCTATCTTCGCAGGGCGTAGCGATGAAAATTCCTCGTATGAGATGGCGCGGTACGTGAAATAAAGCTGAACATACGTTAGCTAAAGTCAACAATATTTTGCTATTCAGTTCAGGAGGAACTGGAAAAAAGGCATGCGAACAGTTTTCACAAAACTTTAAGAGCAAATATTTCATCAGGTTGCCGACTATGAACTAAATATGACGCCCAAGTTTTCTGAATTTTTTTTAAAAATGTAACAATAGATATTTCATCGAAAGTTTGCGTCAATTTCACAAAGTGTGTGCCCAAATAACAAACAATTTTTTCTTTCCAGTGTTAGGTACCCTTGAACAGCTTTCCAAGAAGAGAGATTAAGACAGTCGGAAGCACATTTATTACAGAATAATTCCATCATTTGCCAGGAGATATTTCAGAAAAACGTATGGAAAACCGCAGTCAGGATTGGGAATCAAGACCGTATCTTCCAGAAGACGAAAAAAGGTTTTTTTTTCCACTTCTCCTCTTCACTCGGTCACTTCAGAATATGCTAATTCTCAAATACTGGATGTGTAGTTTCGAGCATCCTTTGACCGTTATAGTCCAGTCAATTATTATGTATATTATTATCATTTTGCATATTTCAGCGATGTAAAATCGCCGATAAAAATATGCGCGTCATTGAGAGAAAATTTCTTTAAACGAACAAAAAAATTATAATGTTGGAAATGAAATTTAATATCTTTAATTTAAGTCGAAACAAGACTCAAAATCGGATATAATGATCATGAAATGCTACTGAACTTGAAATATTTGTTTCGATATTGGAACCATATGTAAACAATTTTTTGACAGCTTGTTGAAGGATTCACCTTAGTTAATTTAAATTTTATATTATATGAAATGAAAAATCAATACTGACAAGAGCGCAGGGGAAGTTAAAAATATCGATCCGTACATACTTGCTACTGTACATTAGGGCGACTTTAAGAAATACATAAGCTAATTGTTGTTTTATGTTGAAAGCTTTGCATTTTTTAAAACATTAATTTAGTACTTGAGCTTTTTAAAAAACATGCATAATGTTACTTTCAAGTAACGAGGTATTTTTTACTAAGCTTTCACTATTTTCATGTTATGATAACATAAAATATTCTCAAAAAATCAAAAGCAATTCTTGACATTTGAACACTTTAGCAGAAAAATGATTATTTTCTCCGAAATATTCTTGCAAGTGGAATATTTAGTACTGTAGCACTATGTCGTTACTGAAAACTAGATTGCGACAAGAAAACAACAAAAGAAAATAAGTCGAGTTCGACTGTAGTAAATATATCACTAGTATATTGCCAAGCGGTCCAAACTCACAGTTTAATAACCCTTAAATAAAATATTTTAAAGTATAACTGAAGCACTGCTGGTTTGTGTTTCATTTGTAAAATCGAAGTAAATTTATAAACGATTTAAAAAAAAAATGAATTTTTTAATCCTATATAATTACTATGTTAAAATCAAGAAATATTACTACAATGTGGATTACTACAATTTGCCAAAACACCAGTGATACGTATCAATAAAAGATTAAACGTGAATAACCGCATACGAAATTAAATACGGTAACCAAAATAAATGAAACCGAAATTCAGAACGAATAACCACACTCAAACAACAA
>PNEQ01037085.1:22129-89316 GCA_003012365.1 Medauroidea extradentata
GTTACTCAAGTCAGGATGTCACAACGACTCAAAGGCAATGTTACTCAAGTCAGGATGTCACAACGACTCAAAGGCAATGTTACTCAAGTCAGAATGTCACGACGACTCAAAGGCAATGTTACTCAAGTCAGGATGTCACAACGACTCAAAGGCAATGTTACTCAAGTCAGGATATCACAACGACTCAAAGGCAATGTTACTCAAGACAGGATGTCACAACGACTCAAAGGCAATGTTACTCAAGTCAGGATGTCACAACGACTCAAAGGCAATGTTACTCAAGACAGGATGTCACAACGACCCAAAGGCAATGTTACTCAAGTCAGGATGTCACAACGACTCAAAGGCAATGTTACTCAAGTCAGAATGTCACAACGACTCAAAGGCAATGTTACTCAAGTCAGGATGTCACAACGACTCAAAGGCAATGTTACTCAAGTCAGAATGTCACAACGACTCAAAGGCAATGTTACTCAAGTCAGGATGTCACAACGACTCAAAGGCAATGTTACTGAAGTCAGGATATCACAACGACGACACAGACAGACAAACTACTTGAAGACACAGAGGAACACTGTCCGCCAAATAAATCTAGTTTGCAGCAGGCACGGGAGTACCCCGAGAAAACTCCGCCGCACCACGGCTACGTCTCCGCAGGGACTCGAACCCGTGATGGTAGACGGATGATGTGACCACTACACTACCGCGACCTTCGGTGTTGTGCTTTCAAACGTAGAGTACTATTGAAAACAAATCTGATGTTAGTCTCATACGATGTTCATACAAGGGCATAGACTGTGTTACTGTCTTTACGACGAGAATTCGTACTCTGTAACTAAAACTGGCTCCATGACTGTCTTTCAAAAGTCTCGTGACTCTTTAGACAAAGATCGGCGTTTTTTCTCGAGCATGGTCGTAGACTGGACACTCGCCTATCTACCAATGCATTTTGCTTGACCTCCTTGTTGTTTGGCTGTAGTTCGTCAAGTTACCGAGAATGTCGTGTTTTATTGGCGCTTCAGTTAGGGCGGTCGGACTCAAACTCCGACAACTTTTTTCCATTGTTAAATTTATAAAGTAAATAAAGATTTCTGGAGCCATGATTTTAAATTGTGAGCAAAGGAATTATTTCATACACTGATAAAAAAACGTTTTGATAAATTGTTTATCCTTGTGGGAGGGAAGTGGGCGGAGTTTGAGCCGACCGACCTAACAGCAGCGCCAAAAACATATAGCATTATCGGTAACTTGGTGAACTACAGCCAAACAACAGGGGGGTCAAGTATCCAGGCGAGTGTCCAGACCTGTTCTTCTACGACCGTGCTCACGAGCAATAGCGCATGAAAATGGCCGACATTTTTAAGTTATTTCTTCGTAGGAAAACTAAGTCCAATCGAAAGGTGGCTGATATGGAGACAGAATTACATTATTAAATTCCCTTCAGTATATAATACATTGCGTATATTATACCTCTATGCACAATACATACGTATTAAGTTTTTCTGCCGACGCTAACGACCAGTTCAATGACGTATGTGTGCTGCTGCATCTTGTTAGCGAAGTACACTAACTTTTTAGAAGAGACGAATGCTTTTACAGACAATTGAAATTTGTATTTTACTTTTAATTGAAATTCTAAAAAAAAAAAAAAAAAAATACAAACAAGAGAACAGTTACTTTTAACAAAATAAAAAAAAATGCACTTAAAAACATGCCGTGAAAACTGAGAAAATACACGAACTAAAGAATTGTTTTGGACATACGTCATTATAGAAAGTGTTGTGTCACAGAAACCCTGAGAATACAAACAAGCAGACAAGCAAACAAACAAAATGACTTTGTTTGCAAGTGGTGAACAAAGGTAAACATATATAATTCCACAAGGACTTCAGTACGTGATTTACAAGAAAATAACAAACGAGCTCCAAGCACCATAAAAGAATCAAGGAAAAATAAATAAATAACTCAGATTATTCCACAAAAGGAATTTTGTCAGTAAGTTCGAAACAACAGACAGTAAATGTAATTACAACAACAGACAGAGAAACCAAAACGAACGACAAAGAACTGAATGTAGATGACACAGCAGAAACACAGACACCTTGAGAAAGCGAACAAAACAAATAAAACAGTAACTGTGGACAGACGAACACGATGGTCTCCTCGGGTCAAGACAAAACGCGAATTTCGGAGACTACAATCTGTCCCCGTCTTAAGACACACGCACAGGCCGAGGAGCACATGCAGACTGGCATATGTCCAAAATATTTCTTTAGTTTGTAACATGCCTCCATTGCAAGAATAACTGAGAAAATATAATTTAGTAAAATGAATGAAGATTTTCATAGCACGGCCTAGAGTGTTGCCAAGCATATTAGGATAATGAGGTGTATAGAATACAGGATATACAGAGAGTCACGAGCGACTGTCTGAATTGTTGTCGCTCTCGAAACATAGTCGTAGCTGACGATACTTACCAGATGTGAAGTTAGAGAACAGACTCCCTGGCTCTTCGCGTGTGAACTTTGAGGAGGAAGTACAGTGGGTTGGCGCCTAGCCTACGGGAACACACTACTCTAGCTCGTGTGAACCTGCCAAGGCTCCACACAATTCACACATTCCAGACGTACAAAGGGATCCGACACAACGAAATTGTTACTCTCCCTCCCCTTCATACATCCCCTTGCAGCATCATCCACATGCCACTCGCATTGTGAGGCGTTGTTGGCAGTGTGTCTCCCCCTACATCCCCTTCTACAACCAGGCCCTAGACGACAGCTACTGTTTCTTTGAGTAGCTCCCTCACAAAGAGGGCGTGCCAGGGTGGAGTTAACACGAGGGGGAGGGGGTGAGGTTCCTGGGAAAGTGACGCCTCGCTTCACATTAGCAAACCAGGTCTCGAACCCGGCGACTTTGGCACCGCGTTACGTGACTTTCACCAGGAGGGCTCAATTGTCGCTGCAAAATTCGATTTACCTTCAAAGGACGGGTAAAAGATGACAAGGGGGAAGGGGAGTTAGGGGAAGTGTAGGGGAACATGAGCAGAAGAAACTGTTCTTCTACAGACAGATGTGCTGCTATCCTCGTCGAGCTGAAGAAAAACTACTAGGCTGCCGAAATACGTGGTCAATTTTCCGTCCAAGGAAAATAAAACTACTTTTATTGTTTTCTACTGCGATAACTCTGAGTTACAAAAAATAAGTACGTTTAAAATAGTCATAGTTCGTTTACCGGTGAATTATTCTCTGTCAGAGGCATTCATATTATTCAATGCTGAAATTCTCGAAAACTAATGTTTATATCATTACGGAGAGCAGAAAAAAATATATACATACAATCAATGTTCTGTTTTTTCCATTAAAATTTGACTCATAATCGTCCTATTATGTGAAATATTGACTGCATATTACAAATAATAAAAAGGCATAAATGATATTGCTATTGTGCTAGGAGGTTTATTTATTGACACCTTCCAATAATCACACAAAATTAAATTAGCAAAAAAAATGCCGGTATTACCGTCACTGGCCCAAGTAAATATGTTGTCAGGCAAAATGTTCCAAGCTCTTCTTGTTCGGCACAGATGGTAACGCATTTCCAAATCTCCAGGCCGAAATTTCATTGAATGTTATTTTCATGCAATTTCCGGGGGCGAAAAAAAAAGAGATTTTTTTTTTCCAATGGGAAAAAAGACCGGCAGCAAAACTCGAGCTTTCTGTCCATTCCACATTTCCAGTTGCGACGTCAATCATTCATTCACCTGGCAGTCGCCTATCCCGGGCACAAATTAAAACAGTTTGACCCCCCGTCGGTTTGACTTGTCGAATGATTGCTGTTTCCCCCTCACCCCCCTCATATCAGTTCCTACCAAACCCCTCCCACTCTACAAATCTCATTCGCCAACACACCCCTTCTCTCTCTCCAGTTTTTTTTGCATGTACCACGTGGTCATAAGATGAGGGACGCGGGAATTACATTTTCGCGTCGACGGCTTTTAGGAAGCAAGAGACTCGTCATTGGCCAGAGCCAGGGCATAGTTTAAGTATTTGAAAACTACGTTTAAAGAATCAACTGTTGGCCCGTTCCTTTTCTATGTTAACAAATAAGAAAAGGTAGGTCATACGACGAACACGTTTCAAGAGTGTGTGGAAGATAAACAAGCGCTAGAAAGACCAGTTGAAATATACACGGTTTTGAAAGTCAGAATGGGAAAACTACAAATCAACAATCTGAGTTAATGATATTGCCAACTTTATGAGCAAACATGTACTCAGAATGATGCATTTGTTAAGCTTGATCTCTTGCCCCTTAATTAAATGTACCAGATTTCGGCGTCCGCGATTGTTCTTTAGCTGTATGTATGTCAAGAACATTTTAGTTCAGAAAGTTGGTAAAACCTATGGTCTAAGACCATTGTTTTTTTATATTTTTGCAAATTGGCTTCGAGAAACCTAAAATCTTGAAATATTAGCTTTTAGCGCTGTGTTATGTAGCAAATGGTCGATACGTGTTATAACTTTATTATTAGAATTTATTGGTTGTAGATATACGCCAAGGCTCATGTTTTGTTGATCAAAACGTGTGTTGAATGACAAAGTGTAAAAAACACAGAATAGGACATAAAACACAAAACCAACAGAAAAAAGCAATCCCAGTGCAATTATGTCAGATTTTTTAATTTTTTAATTTTTATATTTAAAAAAAAGAAAATAATAAAATATCTAACATAATTTCACTGGAATTGCTTTTTTACGTTTGTTTTGTGTTTTATGTCCTTTTCTGTGTTTTTTTTTGCGCTTTGTCATTCAACACAAACTTTGATCAGCAAAACATGAGCAATGGCGTGTGCCCACAAACCAATAAATTCTAATTGTAAACTCACATTGCAACAAACTTTTAAAAATCTCACAACTTTACTGCTAGCTTTATTTGAAATCATGATTGTTGGTTGTGGTAACACTGGATCAGAGATCATGACCGTTGATGGGGATGATGGGTTGATAGGAGAAAGGGGTGGACGAAGGAACTACGTTGATGCATGTGATCAAACATGGCTCGTCGTCGTACGGGTTGTTAATCTTTTGTTATTGTTATTATGTATCTTCTTGACATAAACACGCAATATTCGTAACAATTCATTCATGGTGTTAGATGTTGAACAGATAAGAAACAAAAGGAAATCAATACCGGATATTATAGAGCCTTGAATACTTACTTGAATAACGGCCTGGATATACCGCCTACAGTATGGTTTAGAATATAATGTAATGTTTCTGTCCGGCCGCCAGATCTGAGTCCAGGGCGTGTATATGCTACTTGCCTTAAGGACACGGTCTACCTCAATTTTCATCACCATTTTTTTTATATTTAATTTGTACCCGATATTTTTTTTCTTATTTTAGACACAAAATGTGACTAAATTTGGCTCTTACGAAATTTTTTTATCTCTCATAGTTTTCGCGTAATGGCTTGTTAAAGTCATATTTTGCATGTTTCCGTTTTAACGATCACACGAAAACCAACTGATATACCAAACTCAAAAAAATTACAGAGGATGAAGATATTACAGGCTACAATGTCATTCTCTTAGAAATAAAGGATAAAAATAATTTGTATTTAAAAAAAAAAATATTGAATTTTTTAAAAATTTTATTTTTAGTTTCAGCATTTTTTTTAAATGCCATGGTCATTCATTTATTTCAAACAACTGTAAATTACTCGAATATTTTGTAACCAAATGCTTTGAAAAAATTTTAGACTGTGTACAGTCACATGATACACAATTTCGGCAGGGCGTTTTTCAAAATAATGTACCGTTCGCTAGCAAAAAAATTATTTCCTTTAATTTTGGCTTATTTTGACTACAAAATATGTGACATTTCAGGGGCAAAAATCTAAAAACCGGTTTGGTGAATTGTAACAGAAAAATTCAACTACAAATGATAATATATATGTGTTAGAATTGTAAGATGAATATTTGATACATGTATTAATTCGCGCTAAAAAAAAAAAAAAATACGTTCGAAACCACTGCAAAACTAAAGATCTAGGCCTTAAGAGTGTTCAAGTGCGATAAAATCATAATTTTATATTTATATGAAATAGTGTTAGTTTAGTAGACGATACTTGTGAGTGCAGTTTCCTCTTACAAAACAATTTTACCTTCCATAGTTTTCTCATAACTGTGCGTCAAAGTCAAAATTTAAATGTTCTGTTGCCATGCAAATAGTGAAAAGCAATTGACTTACGTACGTGAAATAATTCACAGTGAAACAACATGCCACGGGCATTGTAATAAAACATTTGGGAAAATCCCGCGAAAGGTTTTTGAATTTTATAAAAATTTCTGAATCTGCAGATTTTTTTCTATACTCTTGCAATTTTTTTAAAATTCATAATATAATTTTGTGGGTGTTTAAATGTTTTACTGCATAGCTCATGGGATGTAAGTTAACAGTGAATTATTTTGTTTAAGTAGGTCAGTTGGTTTTCACTATTTCCATGGCAGCAGAACATGAAAATGTTGACTTTGACGCCCCGTTATGAGAAAACAATGAGAACTAAAATTGTTTCGTAAGAGTAAAATGTACTCATAAGTATCGTCAACAAAACTAACAATATTTCATAAAAATATAAAATTATGATTTTATCGCACTTGAACACCTTTTAAGGGCGCAGTATACAGCAATTTTCAACACCACGTTTATTTTATTTGTACCAGATATTTTTTTCTTATTTTAGACACAAGATATGACTAATTTTAGCTCTCATGAAATTTTTTATATCTCATTTCGCGTAATAGTTTGTTAAATTCAAAATTTGCATTTTACCGTTTTAAGGACTACACTTAAACCAACTGACGTACCAAACTGAATAAAATTCACAATGGATAAAGATGTCGCAGGCTACAATGTCACGTACGTAAAAAACAAAGAAAATGTTTTTTGCATTTAAATAAAATTGCTGAAATATAAAACAAAAATTAGTAAAATTCAATAAGCTTTTAAAAAGTACAAAAGCTTTTAGTTTGTGTTTTGATATAACTGAATTTGTAGCCTACAACATCGTTATTCACTGTGAATTTTTTCTGTTTGGTATGTCAGTTGGTTTAAGTGGCGTACTTAAAATCGTAAAGTGTAAATTTTGACGTTTACGACTCATTACGCAAAAAACTATGAGAGATACAGAAGTTTCCTAAGAGGAAGATTTTATCACGATTTATGTATAAAATAAGAAAACATATATAGTACCAATATAAAAATAAATTAAGACGTTGAAACTGATGTGCACCGTGCACCTAACAAGCCATTACGCGAAAACTATGGAGATAAAAAAAATTTCATACCAGCCAAATTTAGTCACATTTTAATTCTAAAATAAGAAAAAAAATCAGGTGCAAGTATAACGATGAAAACATAGTTATGAACATTGTGGTAGACCGCGCCCTTAAGATTGCCCCTGGGTTGACGTATTTAGCGCGTTCGTGGCATAGCAGGTGTACGGACGACACAGCGCGTGTATCACGCCTCACATTAGTCTCTAGGCGCAAGTCACTTAATTGTAATGCAGTCTTATCTCCGACAACTACCCTCTATGAGACATTCAGTGAAAACCCTTAAATGTATGATGATAATATATTGTACACGCCTATACCCTATAAAACATTCTACCCAAAAGGACAAAAAACACCAGTATCCGCCATTTTCAGCAGCTTATAAATAAACTTTAATTAAAAATGGAAGACGTCAAATGGGTATTCATGTATGTAACGTTATTTGGATGGTATTCTTAAGTAGACATAACGTACGCACGGTAATGAGTTTTTGAATAATCACGTAACGGCCGTAGTTGTGCACGCCACTCAGAGCACTGGACACGCGGCCATCTTGAACGACATTGACACTGCTGCATCATGCTAGCAAACATTTATTTAATTTTTATTTATTTATTTATCATAGATCCCATGTACCAAGGCTTGTCCTTGAAACAGTGCGATTGATTACAAAAGAATATAGGTGGCAAGATCACGTAGTATTGTTACATAATTTTCACTTCTTTTGTCAAGTAATAACAGACAGGATACATCAAAGAAAAGTAAAACTATACATGTATGCAGTATATATATGTATATACATATATACATACACACATATATATGTATATATATATATATATATATATATATATATATATATATATATATATATATATATATATATATGTAGTACTGTACCTCAAAGCTTTGTAAGGTAGAAAGTGAGACAGTCCAGATAGCAAAATTTTGAATAGCCTATAAATACAATAGAAGCCACTGATTTTACTTTCTGAATTTCTTCTGACATCACTCACATATCACCAAAATTACATAACTCAGTATTACTGCTACAAATAGATTTTTTTTTTATCTCTTACTAAACTTATATGAGAGCACAAGTAGATTTCTCAAGAAGTGAACAGTGTCACATATACTGTACACTCATATAAACCACATATCATATCACTACCATAACAATGTGCAGAGGAGAAAATAGTACATGGAAAAGAGAAAATGAAAAAAAAAAAAAAATATATTTTTATTTTTTCCTTTCCCACTTCCCTCACCCGTCTCTGCCCCTTCCTCCTTTCTCATTTTTATTATTGCACTGTTAATTGCTGGTATAACATTCATAGTTAGAGTTACAGTCCTGACCGTATACTTTCAAGCTAACGCTGTATTGCTTTATGGGAAAATCTTTATTTCAGTGCAGTAGTTTGACTTGTTGTTCAACTTGTTACTACTCGTATTAATATATTGAGATTACAAGCAGGTTACTTATTAGTACTTAAACAGATTCACAGAATTACACATACATGTTAGTGTATAAGTTGTATCATAACCCTGAATTACAAAATATGTTAATTTGTTATTATTATTGCACACTTGTTATTGGAAATGTAACCATTGAGTAACGTTGATTTATAATGGTAGTATATAAAATCTGAGTATTTATGTTATTCCATTCAGTAAACAAGAGTGCATTTGCTGCAGTTGCAGTATCCTAGCTAACTGATTGCACTAGCTAAATACGTTACTGTGGATGGTATGTATGTCAGCATGCTTCCTACGTCTTTGTTACTCTATGTTTGTACGGACAAACATCTCATACCGGTGAGGTACTCACAGCTGGCGTGCAGTTTGTGTGTTGGTATATCCGTTAGGTAGATAATCGTTGGTATAGACTGTTCACTGAAAACAGATAATTTTTCTAAACTTCTCGCCTAGAACAATACTAAACAGTATATTTTATGTTGGCCTCAAATGTTAACATTTCAGCACAGTGATATCTGTCTTTATTTCTTACTACTTATTGCCTACAACTTCCTTCGCGTGATTTTCAGTCTAATGCCTCTTTGAGTCATGCTAAAGTTGAGTCTAACTACTCCGAACCATCTTAAGTAATCTAAAAATAAATATTTCTATTTTCAATGTCTTTCAAAAAAGCAATTAAAATTAATAAATTAAAAAAAGGCGGTAAATTTTTTTTTGTTAAAACTGTTAGCACGTCAATTTGTACATAAGTAATAATATTAAATAAAATAAGCTACTAAAAAAATTTCATGAGAGAAAAAAAATGTATTTTCAAAATTGTAGAATGTGAAAAATGATGTCATGGGTAATTAGATACATTTTAAAAGAATAAAATTATTTACTAAATCATTTTATGCAACTCGTTCAGCCCCTCTCTCCCGTTTTCCCCACCACTTTTAACGAATAGCGAATTCATTGTCAGAAACCTTCGAAAGTTATATCGCAGTTAGCTGAGTAATAAAGTAACGGGTCCATTTCAGACAGAAATTAATTCATATATAGGCCTACTGTATATTTTTATTTATAATGTATAATTATATGTATGTAGCTATACTTACAATATCAAGGGACGGAAGGATGCAAGTTAAATTAAGAGAGGATAAAACAAAACTTACAAATAATAAGGTACCCGTACCAAATATCGCCCGCTTAAGGTTATAAAATCATGTGTGCTTAAGTCATTAACTATATTACTAATATAACACATAGATGATATGAGCCAGATATTTATGAGTGGTGTACGTTCATACCGGAGACTAGTGTGTATAACAGATCCCACATCTATCTCGGGATTACCACACAATGGCAACTAGTGGGCCATATTGAGAACTGGGCCATATTCGGTGCAGGGACCTTAGTTAATTGTACCGCGAATAGACTAAATAATTAATAATATATAATAGCAATTAAGTTCTTTATATGTTTTTAATTAACACAGTTGGTGTAAAACTGACGTTTGTTTGAAACATAAAGTAAACTCGCAATCATTCATAATGCCTCAAGTTTAGTAGTCAGCGTGGCCAGTCAGTAATGCAGTGATGTTTTTTCTGTGTGGAGAATGTCTCAGTCTAGCTCTGTTATTATATGCGGGTTTATGTTTTAAACCCTGTTAAAAAATAAACGGTAAAGAAATTCACATCTCGCAACAGTACATAACTGCACAGAACTTAAAACAAGCAGTAAGTACAGCAATGTTTTCCCTCTTTTAGCGAAGAATTAGTAGGTGCTGTTATGATAACAAGCACTCAGGGGTAAAACTGAACATTAAAGATTTGTACAGGCGACATTATTGCAGACATTTGTTTCCCAAGCATTTTCTGCAGTGTCACCAAGTGTATTTTCCACTTTCTAGCTTCATTTAGCCTCCAGTAAATACGGCTGAGAGTACAAGCATAAGCTTCTTTGAAATAAACTCATAATATGGGAGTATTTTTCTTATCGGTCTTCATATACATCAGAATAAATCCGTGTCAGTTATTATTTAACCAGAAGTAAAAAATAAAATAAAATGAGTGTAAAGTTATTTGAATACTATTTCTAAACGGACACTCTCTAAAATCCAGTCAGTGAGAATTGAACAACTTCGGTGATGTTCAGGTCGTTTCGTTTCGGTCAAAAATGAACAACTGAAATTAGTCTAGCCGTGCTGATTGTTTCTCAGTGACTAAATGCCGCTGATAGAAAATTGATTTACATTTATTGTCAGTGAAGTTCACCTGCCTGTTAACCATATTCAAAGAATTCTACAAGTTCTTCAGTAAGAAGCAGATTGTTTACTGGAAATTCAGTGATTTAACATTTTATTAATTGTAACCACTGATTTGCACTTAAAGAGTGCAGAACTCATGCCACAAGAACTTCTATCTAGAAGCTCAGTACAACTTGGGATAGTTTCGACAGACAACCGCTAGAGTGAGTATTTGTCTTCATACGTCTCATGTTACAAGAAATTATTTACGAACGTAGTAGGAGACAACAAAACGTTGTGGCAAACGGAACTCAAACGAAATTTTTTTATTGATTTAGCTCACTTTATTAGACTGTTTAGCTAAATATTTTCAATGTTACTTAACTACTGAGGTTTCCTAATATACAAAGTAATATGTTTTTACCTGTATGCTTGCATGAAGTGAAAAATACTTTCAGTTAATCCAACAAAGCAGGTGTCTAAACAAAATTATAGATTACATAAAATTTATCTTATGTATTCAAGTAAACGTGTATTTTTATTACACACAAATGTTAAGCATCACATGTACTTATGTACAAGTGTATGTTCCACAGTTTATTAGAAGAAGATGAATGTACAGGCCACATGAGACTGCAGTACACACTATGTTTGACATACTATATAAAACTAGGCAGCACAGATGGATGACGTACAAAACATGCCCACTACTTTTACAAGTGTTGGAAATTATTTCTTGGAAGTGTAGTTGGTTTTACGCTGCAGTTGGAACAACGGAGTCTAGTCGAGAGCAAAATATTCTGTCAATCGAACACTTAACGTAATTGTTTAGGTCAAATTCAAACTTTAAGATGCCTGTTGTCAAACCTTTACCTAACTGTGGAGCGTTATCCAATAGCTTTATTATTGTTCGCAATGTAACCGCAATACAGTAATCGGAGGTGACTTTGAGACGTTACATAAAATAGTTTTTCGCATTTATGGTAGCTGTAAATTAAGAAATTTACTTGCGATAAATCCCGAATAGCAAATACACACACGACATGCAGCTAATATTTACTCACAGTTGCAACGTTTTGTACAAATAGGATCGAAAATATCTCCACTACATGTATAAACAAGTTGAAATTAACATTGCCACGGCAGTAACTCAGTCCCGTCAAACAAAAAGACGACTCCCTCTGTCAGGGTACCCATGAGTTAAAATACTTGCAGGCTACCGTTTAAGTTCTGTGTGTGAGAGGCTGTAGTCTGTGTTTTAGTGTAACTATTTGAAACTTTACATGTCACTTAACTGATGTACGTGCGCCTTCCCGACGTTTAATATTCCTGCAAGACACTTGATGACGAAAATATGAAAATCATTTTAAACAAATACTATTTCTTTTCGATCAAACCAATGTAATCTACGAGGTTAAAAAAAGTTACCCCTTTCAAAACAATTTATCATTTCTCTCTCAGTATTAATCCTTTGCATAGACGAAGCTGCCAGTCGTAGATAACAAAATTTAGAAGGAAACATTTCATGATCTCAGAATAAATAAGTAGTTACTACTTATTTATTCTGTGATATAACCCTGAGAAATAAACAAAACATTATTGTAGCACAGAAATAAAATAAAATATAGATTCTTAGAGGGCAAAACCTCATCTGTCACACAGTTGACATACTATGGAAAATATAAATAGTATGAAAGTGTCCCAAATTCACCTCACATGACCACAGTCACCTCTCTTACGGTACCCGGGAACTGGAATCATAACTAACCTCTGACTACACTGTTATAAAAGGAAAACTTTCAAACTGATAATGAACAGTGAACCAGTGATTGTATGTAAGCTAAACATTAAGTCCATAGGTATACTCTTTTCAGTTCTTAATAACGATGGAAATTAAAAATTAATAAATCAAATTATGTCGCCTTTGCAGCATAGATGTTAACGACCCTACGATATATTTTGGTCATGTAACTTGTTGGAGTTCGTATGGTAACTCGAGTAATCGAACGTTCATCGGCCAGTTTCTCGATCGACTCCTCACTTACCCTGCTCGAGAGATGGGTAAGTAGCGGTTGACAGACGAAAGTCGCCATTTGGAGCTAATAAAATGTAAACAGAAGATATAACCAATACCACAAAGAAATGAAATTGAATGCACTCTAATCAAAATATCGAAGAAACAAGCAATAAACGTTTAAGATTTGTAATTTAAAACGAGAAATTACCAGTATAACTGATAAGCCTACTTTCCACAAATAGCCCCCATTTCGAAACTGTCTATACTGCATGAACGAAATGCATAAACGTCAATTCATATTACTAGGTTCTTTACGTGTACCGAGTTTGTTGAAATTCTAAATTTAGCTTGACCCTTAAATTGAATCGGTCATTGTTAAAATGCACTAAGTCAAAATTTCAAGAAAATATGTTTTTGATGGTAATGTAGAGTTTTTGGTGCTAAAAGGATCTCAGTCCTTACATTTTGTACAAACAAAACAGTCATATGCTTTTTTGTAAAAATCTGATAAAAAAGAGCTAAGTACCTGTATTTAAATTATTTTGCACACTTATGATTTTTGGACATAGTGCCTTTTAACAATGACTGATTCAATTTTAAAACCACCGCCATTTTGAAAATACGAAAATGGCATAAACGAAATATGTATAAAAGTCAAGTTAGGTTGCGAAGTACTGTATGTGGGCAAAGTTGGATGAAATTCGGTCGACTGGTTCATCAGTTTTTAAGGGGGACACGAACACGCACAGACGCACGGACAGGCAGGTGATCTCATAAACCTACTTTTTTTATTTGGAAAGTAGTCTAATAAAATAACGGGTAAGCAATTACATTAAAAAAACAACAGGTATAAAATACGTTGATTCTTTGCTGATTCTCGCTATCTTAAAACCCTGAACGGTATTAAAAGCGTTCATCGAGTCCTGGTGTTCGACCAGACCTGGTGTATGAGATAACTTACCCTATTCAAGTTCGTGAGCTTTTAAAAAGCTTAAAGATTAGCAAGGATCTATATAATATATTTTTCAAACAAGAAACGAAGTTTTTCCTGGAATAGCAAGCCTACATCACGCCGGCTTCCAACAAAAGCAAGACATCGGATAACATATCGGGATTTCCTATTGTGCTCTTGAAGGCATTTCTCGTCTCGTCGCAATACTTTGCTGACATTGTAGCTGGCCGTGGAGAGATTATCCTGATACGAAAACGCGGCGATGAGGTCCACTTCCGCTAGGAAATCCTCTCCTTCATTCTTCCCCTCCCCCCTTCTCCTAGTAACTCCTGCAACTGCTCCGGTTTTCCCTTCATCCTCCGTGGTTTCGGACGCGATGCCATTTCGGGTTTCCGTCCAAAACTTCTCTCGCACAATGTTTTTTCTTCTCTTCGTCTGCTATCCTTCGACGAGCATGTATCTCTTTCACCCGGAATCCTGTTGCCTCTTCGTCCGCACGTGCGTAATCCTCTTTGAGAATCCCATTTCCCTGTCCCTCCTTCTTCCAGATCACCGCCCACCCTCTACCCTTTTCGAGCCTCCAGCTATCAACGTGTTTTCCGCAATGCACTTAAACCTGTACGAGGACCACGCTGACAGAATCAACACAGCAACACAGATCCTGTAAACTGTAGCACTGTCGCGCGAGCCAGACAGTTGTACGACAGCGCCGATGTCTTCTGATACCTGGAGATCACCTCGCCTCTACAGAGGCAGTGATGCTGTGCCAGTGGCGGATCCAGCGATGAGTTTAAGGGGGAGGCGCATGTCTTAGAAAGTATGTACATTATACCCGAAGTCAAAGCAGGGGGTCCGGGGGCCTTCCTCCGGAAAATTTTGGATATCAAGGTGACTAATGGTGCTATTTTAGGAGTTTTCAAACAAAATATTAAAACATAGGTCTAAGAAATTCTGATGTTTTTGAAGATAATGATATTTGTACTGTCGTGTCAGGGCTCAGGGGGGAGGGACATGCCGCCATGCCCCCCTCCCCAGGATCCACGCCTGTGTTGTGATCGCGACGCAGCAACACGACCGACGACGATATATGGGATATTAGTATCAAATGGGGTGCAGGTGGAATTACGGTCATCCACCCCTTATATCTTAAGAAAACTTATATACTTGTTGTATCAGCTATGAGATGATGATGGGCGTTCTGCACAAAGGCATGTTGACAACCACGGAGGACACCGGGTGATGGAAACCACGACGTCGTCCCGAGGCCAACTAGAGATGAGGGGACAACGCGACACCCAGTCCTGAACCCATAGAGGCAACTGTAAATATTCCCGGCCGGGAATCAAACCCGGGACCCTTGACTCACTAGCCAGAAGCTAGGTGTAATCACGCTGGTGTTTTGCGTGTATTGACATTCTGTTTCCTGCTTTGTTTAGATGACGTCTGCCCAAAGAAAACGTGTCGTCGTCGGCTTCGTCATGTGACGTCACGATTAGTGAATAAACGCCATTTTGTTGATCTTTGCAAATTAAAACGTGTAAAATATTACTTTTTTGGCATTGATAAGGTGGCCTAATATTAGTACGTACCGACATGAACTTCGATTATAGTAATGAAATTCGAGCGAAATAAATCGTAGTATTATTACGTTTTTAAAGCAGGTACTAGGGAGCCTAAATAAATCTGACGGCTCATAAGTGATACATCCGGTATACAGAGTGTCAAAGAAACAAACGAACAATAAACAACCCACACGAATCCTTGACTAAAATGGAGACGAAATTGTTAAGTGACAACATGTTGTACATTTTACGTGCACAATGTGGCAACACTGCATGGAGAAAGTCGCCTCTTTCACTCCACGCCCAGGTATTAGTTTACGTACGTTACGTGAAGTAAACGTACAATCATATTACTGCTTGGGATTTAAACCTGCGTCTGTAATATGCAGGTCAGAACAGTAGTATTAATATAAGTAATATATCTGTAGAACGCAAGAGCGGACTAACTACAGTGCCATGTTGTCTCAATATGCACGTAAAATGTCACCGTAAAACAATTTGCCACTAAAATTTGTGTCTCCAATTTCGCCAAGGATTCGTGTTGTGTGGATATTATGCGTTTGTCTCTTAGACACCTTGTATATAAGTAAACTGGAATTACTTTTGCGGCCGCTGGAGTGACCTTGTGCCACTGATGAAGTTTTAAGTTTAGGTTGTTTGAATAAAATGTAAGTACATAAACGTTTATTATGTCCATTTGCATTTTGCAATATTTCACTAAACTGTCTGAATATAAACATTTATATATGACACAAAATAAACATTTATATATGGCACAAAATAAACATTTATATATGACACAAAATAAACATTTATATATGGCCCAAAATAAACATTTATATATGACACAAAATAAACATTTATGTATGACACAAAATAAACATTTATGTATGACACAAAATAAACATTTATGTATGACACAAAATAAACGTTTATATATGACACAAAACAAACATTTATGTATGACACAAAATAAACTTTATGTATGACACAAAATAAACGTTTATATATGACACAAAACAAACATATATATGACACAAAATAAACATTTATATATGACACAAAATAAACATTTATGTATGACACAAAATAAACATTTATATATGACACAACATAAACATTTATATATGACAAAAAAACATTTATATATGACACAAAAAACATTTATATATGACACAAAATAAACATTTATATATGACTCAAAATAAACATTTATATATGACACAAAATTAACATTTATATATAACACAAAATCACCCCATGCTGTCACAGAGTATAATATCGGATTATGGTACTTAATAAATCATTTGCACGCAAACAAATTTTTATATAAAATATTACTAATTAATAACATCAGTTTATTGAAAATTTAAAAGGAAATTGCTTACATAACATAAGTTTGCAACATGAAGTTCAAATATTCCCAGTCGGAGGACCCTAGGACCACACACGTTACAAGTACTGGTTGACGTTCCTCTATAGAATTTTCAGGATAACCTTTCATTCCGTTTTTACACAACTCAGGTTAATTCTACTACAGGTTAGAAAGAAAATACATTTCCTTATGGGAGATCTTGGCAAAGAGAACATTTCTGTCACTAGATTCGCTTCAATCTCTAATGCACCAGATAAATATGAAACCGTAGAAATTGAAATTTAAATAAACTTGGAAATGATAGAAGTAAATTAATTTAATTTTAAAGGTTAAAGAAAACGATTCCGCTTTTTAAATTATTAACTAAATGTAACTTAAAATTCAGGAAAGCTCTGTGATTGGTCAGTTTGGTGCACTAGCGATACCAGCGCTCAAGTGGCAGAAATTTTCTCTGTGCCAAACTTATAACATTGATCTTTCTAACCTGTAGAAGACATAACCTTAACACAACTCCTAGTTACGTCATTGTGGCCATACAAAATCTATTTACAACTCAGCGACATAATGTGACGTGAAGTGATGATGGAAACTAACATAAACAGAAATGTTAGTCATATTTTGTTAAAAGTAATCATTGTGGTATAAGACGTGCCAATTATTACTGAAACCATTATATTATAACAATCAATAAGTACAGTCATTTGATCACTTAGAAATTAACTTCTGAATCGTTTATCCTATCTAATTCTAAATGTTCAGATCCTTTTTATGACTTACTAGCTGCTGCTCGCGTCTTCGTTCGCGGTGTTGCAAAGCTTAACAAAGTAAGATCTTAAATATCTATGTTTTAAATCTGTTTATTAAAATGCATTTGTATGCACAGAAGATTTTTTTCAACTGGCGCGTACACGAATAAATTTGTATGCAAATACCTTTTTAAAAACAATTTTTTTACAATAATAATATTAATAATAATAATAAACGAAAAAAATTTTTTGTAAAACGATTTTTGGCACTTAAAATTTCATAAAAGTTATTATATGAATAGTGATAATAATGTTAAAAGTGATAAAGTACAATAATTAAAAAAAAATTCTAAAAAAAATATTAAACAAACATATTCTGGACATTCAAAATGACACAAAATGTTGTCAGTAATAATTAATTAACGGTTTAGAAACATTTTGAAGCATAAACTTAAGTCACAAATTTTTCGGGTGACTCATTGTGCCCCTGCTTCGTATCGAACACCTGGCTGTCTGCAACGGCATACAGAGTGCTTGGTAGTGGACTCAGCGGCCACAGTTCTCCCTGAAACTCCCACAAGTCTGTCTACAAAAACGCAGACGAATGGGAAAGGAGGGGAGGGATGAAACCTAAGACCTTCCACACCATAGATTACTGGACTCACCTCATTCATTCCATGATCATCTTTCCAAGGGAAACGCAGAAGCAAAATGCTTAAGTAAAATGAGGCGCAACAATGAATAAATCAAATATTTTTCAAAGTGGTACGTGCCCTCCACTTTCTGTTTAGCGGCTAGCGTTTTGCACAACTGACTTCAGTTTCATCGAAAATTATATGAATGATATAAGGGCGTATAGGTTACACACTGGCCAAACCTATGATTTTGAACATATACTTCAAAAGTTTTGAGATAATACGCACGTTTTAAGTATCTCCCGTCCTAAACCTAAATCCCATACTACTTTTTCTTCCTATGAATTATCTATGCACAAACGTGACGCCATGAAATATTTCGAATTTCATTTCCACAGAATTTATTTGTTAGTTAAAAAAAGTCTTACTATCCTATCCAATTTAAAGGGTGATAATAGACTATCAATAAAAAGATAAAACGTTCGAGCGATTAAATGTCTTTTATACTCATTGTAACACGCTTAGTAATTGGTTCTTTTCTCGTCCATTAGAAAGTAATTTTAATCCATTACTCTGGAAAAGGAAGTTATAATTCAAGACTACAAGAATTTGTGACGACAACTTGTAGTTATTTTTTACTTATATTACGTACAAACAATGTTAAATGTGAACAGCATTAATACAAGTCAGGCGTGTTACTATTGGTTTGACTTACGCACAATTTAGTAAAAGTCGTTGTATTGGTACAAACACACGACAGTACAAACATGCAGTTTTATTTTTGCCGGCCAAACAATGAAAAAGTACAGATTGTTTAGACATTGGATATAAGTAAAGAGAAATCCTTCTTTTTTATTTCTTTAGCGTGTTGATTTTTCCGTTTATTTACACTGCCTTCTTTGAAGATACAACAATGTTTTCTTCCAGTGTTAGTCGTGTTGTTTCTTTTTATTTCTCGGATTTCTCTCCCTTCCAGTTCGGGCCAGTAGATGAATCAGTTTCCAGCGAACTGTGAATATAATATTGTTACCATTAAGGGGACTGTCACAATCCGATTGAAACATAATTCTGTGTCACGGGTAACCAGTCATTAAGTATCATATCTCCGAGACAAACCAAACTGAAGTATTTTGGTTTTTAAATACGATAAAACGATATTTAAAACACGCAGATATTTATTGAATTATATACAGAAAAAAAAGTAATTTGTGGCAGCTACAAAATATATTTTGTGGGTATTTACTCTGCAAAATTTATTTTGTGGCATCCACGAAAACATTATGTTGACACCACTAAAATATTGTTGCCACCACATAATAATTTTGTAGTTACTGCAAAATATTTCTGAAGGAAAACCTTCCTACAAAATTTCTCTTTCTATGTAATTAAGTAACATTTCACGAGTACAAAAATAGTTAATGGCAGTACGTTTAACATAATTTTTCATGGAATCAATGAGCACTATGATGTGTGAGCTGTGAGGAAAGAAAACAAACTTCAACTATGGAAGAACTTGGTGCAGTCATATTGTGAGTTGTTTGGAAGACTTTCTGTACAGAGGTTTCACCACGATTTGGTCCAAGAAGGGGCATAAGAATGAGAAAAAAATACATCAAATGCAGCAAATATTGTTCGATATGTTTTACAACAGACACGTTTTATTTACTTTATATTTATCTGAACCACAATTTAAATGCTTAGTTAAAAACAACTGCACAAGCCAATGTACGCATTGAAATTAAACAAAGTACTTCATGCACTCAAAATATGTAAGCACAAGTACGACTCCATAGTTCTTTAATATAGAAATGTGATGGAAATTGTTGTTTCATATTAATAGGCAGAACATATTCCCATCACATTTACACAATTTAGATCTAAACATAAATAAATAAATATATATATAACCATTTTCCGAGGAGGAGGGGGGTAATGGCATCCCTTGCAACACTTTGTCAATGCTGACGCCAATGATCAAACGCGATACATACATACATACATACATACATACATACATACATACATATATACATACATATATACATACATACGTTCATACATACATACGTTCATACATACATACATTCATTCATACATACATTCATTCATACATACATACATTCATTCATACATACATACATTCATTCATACATACATACATACATGCATACATTCATACATACATTCATACATAAATACATTCATACATAAATACATTCATACATACATTCATTCATACATACATTCATTCATACATATATTCATTCATACAAAGATACATATATAAAGATTATATAAACGTGTTTTTAGTTGCATATCGAGATAGGGTACGCTACAATATCGAACTCGCACAAATAACTAAGAAATTTCCTGTAACAGCATGGCTCAGTTTGGTTCGATAGCACCAGTTTCTAGAATCATGACTGGACCAGACATGATGCCGACTTAAGGGGATTTCTGTCACAGTTCCAAATTTAAAAAAAGGGGGAAGGGCGACGTGTTGGAGCCCATTTCAACAAACAGTTTTTCAAGTGAAGTGTTTTCACTACACCAAATTATGCAGATATCAGTTGAGCGATGAAGAGTGGTATAAGAAACACTCATACATACATAAATATACGCTGTATGAATTCACACAGCCATCACACGTATACGTATAAAACAAAATATTATTTCCTTAAATTTTTCTTACTAGCACGTTAGAAGTATAACTTAAACAGAATTTCGAGAAAAGAAAAATAACTCAAATCTTATATTTCTGTGGTTGGTAAATGTGCACTAAAAACAAAATATCTGACAATTAAATTCCTCTCGAATGATTAGCCGGAAGTTAGTGAAGTTGTGAGTGAACTCTGGAAGAATTTTTTTTTGTAGTAAATTGTGCCTTCCAAACTACTTTGTGGTAAATACAACATTGTTTTGTTATTACCATTATTTTTAGTGGTGTTACCAAAATGCTTTCGTAGTGAGCGCAAACATTATATGGCATGGTTAAAATTAACAAAATAGTTTGTAGCCGCCACAAAATATTTATTTCCTTGTAGCGGGTTTGTTCAAGTACAAGTGGCCTGGCTGACATCATCACACGAGGCAGTCGGATACAATTTTCGCTTCCCCCTCCCCTCCCCCTGGCCGTGGTCCACGTACACATCAAGAAGAAGAGGATATCAGTTTGTCTTCTGAGACCTCATAAGCCACGGTCATTACTCTCTCCTTCTAACACATCTCTCGTCCTCCCTGGATGATACTGCCGGAGCCGAGAGAAAAAGTAAATGTAAAAAATAAAAACGACCCAGCAAAATGACAAAGCCCTCCCGAGGACTTAAAAACGGTTTATGGAATTGTGTTTATAAGTCCATATTTTTTCATTAAATTTTTTTATAAAAATTACACTTGCGGTGTTTTTAAACTGTACTCACACGATTCCGCAATAAAGCAGCTTAGGATACAGCGTTACATGCCATGCCGGAATTTACGTAATTCCTTCGTCATATAAATTTCTGGGAAGATTTATTTTAAAGTTTAACAATTATAGCTAAGTTAATTATCTTACCTTGCGTTAAAAATGTTATATCTTAACTAGTAAATTGTAAGTATATTTCACCTAATACATATTTAAGATAGTAATAAATCTCTCATCTTTTATTGAAATCCAAATTAAACGTAGTGTCAACTAAGTCCAAAAATACTCACAGAATAGTAGAAAATGTACCGTTTATCTAACCTACCTACTTATTCAGTTGTGATGCGGAAAGTAATAATTATGTAGTGCGTCCTCTTAAGACTGATACCCATACACTGCTGACTAACACAACGTACACAGTTTAACTGAAGACTGTTCTCGGTAGAGTAATAGTTACGAATGCTCACGTAGTTAATTACGTACAACTGGATACCAGCTACAAATAAAACGGCAAACGTTGGGCGTTAGTAAATTTATAAAAATTGAGCTCGTACAAAATAGCGAAAATAACTTCACCAATACACTAAAATAAAATACCTTATTGCTTGTTTACATAGGGTGAGATGTTATGCATTTTGCTTGTTACGACAGATTTATTATCTAAGACATAGCCTAACATACATTTTAGTTCGGTTACACGCAATGCCTGCACATATTTCAAGCGTTACAAAAATACATTAATTTTCTCTAAACCGGCTAACTCTAGCAATTTTCAGCAAGATGACCCGTTTTATTAATCTTCCGCGCCTTTTTAATATTCTGTAGTAAAACATTACAGTGAAGTGGGGTCCGCGGTGGCCGAGAGGTCAGACCTTTCGCCTCAAATCAAGGCGATCCTGTTTCGATACACGGCGGGGTCGGTCCCCGGATTATCGCATGTGGGAATCGTGCCGGACGATGCCGTTGGTCGGCAGGTTTTCTCGGGGATCTTCCGTTTCCCCCGCACATTCATTCCGGCGCTGCTCCATACTCACCTCATGTCACCCCTCACCAGCACTGAAGACCTCGATGTTGAGCGCTGATCTCACTCACTCACAGTGAAGTGTTCCGAAGCGAGAGGCAGAAGAAAAGTGTTGTGGCCCATTTGAACAAGGATGAACCAATGACATTACCAAACTAAATTGCTTAGAATGAAGTAGTCATATATAAGACACTACAAAGTTTCGTAATTTAATATTAAGGATTTTTCAAAATTTTAATTAAAATGTAATTTGAAAGTATATTTTCAGTGTAGCATTACTCCCACAGTTTTAACTTTAGGTACAAATTGATAACACATTTTCGACATGGTTTATTTTGAGCTATCTCTACACGAAATTAACACATCCCGTCTGTCCTGATTCATCCTGCACATGTTATAAACCAGGCAAGTTTCTTAATCGTTGTGATAATTCCCGAGTTCAACATACCAAGTCTACAGGACTGTTAATTACTGTGAAGAATATACATGGTATAGGATATGATTAGTATGCAAATGATGGTAAGGGCACAGTGGTTGCCGGATGTGGCACCATCCACGCGCGCGCTCGGAGACTTCCGACACACAGCCGTTTCTTACCATTTTCTCTACTAAGCTTCCCTATTTCCCCAGAAATGTACCTTTCTTACTTTTCCCGTACAAATTCTAGCTGACACGATGAGGCTAACTTCCCCTGAACCGCACCTTCTCCAAGACTGACCTCGTCTGCTCCAAGGTGTGGGAGTCACACGTCACCTCACAGAGAACTAACCACTAAATGGTGCTAACTTACGCATTTTTCTTCATCTTATTGATACTAAATGGAAATACTAAAAACAAGCGATATTTTTGCGAATATTAAATGTATATCTCATTGATTTTGCTGCCAATATTCTTACATATTTTTATATTATTTGTATTAACTTAATTTTAAATTTCTTTATCTTCTTACTGATCACTTATGGTCACGTAACAACTTCAGTTCCTTCTTATTTGTTGCTGTTTCTTATTTTTCCAGTCCATCATCATCTCCCCGTTTTGCCTTTTCATTTCTTCGGTCTATTACGTTCCCGATTTCTTATTTCTCCTGCCTTGAAAGCCTTATAAATGTAGTATTCTACTCCTAAAATGTTTTTAACTGTATTTACGATCATTTGATGTTGTTCCTTTCTACTTATTTCCTGATTTTTGTAATACATGATATTGTCGATTTATTCTACCCGAAATACAGAAGTATTTGTTTTGTTAGCCTGTTCTGATCCATTCTGTAGAAGCCTCCAAAGATGATGAAACTCTTCGCTTTGTCATTACCTCTGGTGTTTTCTCTATGTTCTCGTAGACGTCCTCGTTGCTTTACATTTTAAAACCATCTGTAGTTTGTATTGCTGCCGTTATTTTTCTAATTATCTTTCAAGTACCTCTATTGTGTCATCGTGAGGCATTCACATCCATATGAACATTGGAGTTTTACACTCTGGTATAGTGTTTAGGTATTTTTCTTCTTTACATGTATTTCTTGTTGTAAATATTCATTTTTAAACCATATGCACTTTCCATTGTATTAATTCTTACGACTATTGAAACATTTCTAGCCTATTCTGGTTGCACAGTTCTCTAATATATTACAATTTATTATCGCGCTCTTTTACCTGTTTTGTACTTCTATGTATTCCTATTTTGATAAATTTTTATGCTTTTCATGATTTTTTTATATGAAATTTTGAGACCAGACATATTCGCTATTTTTCCCAGACGATTTATTTGAATAGCAGACTGTGTCAGATTTTCTGAAAATACTGCAAAATCGTCTGGAAAAGCCGTGCAGTTTACCTTAATTCCATTTGTTCTCCTTCCCAGAATTATCGATTAAATTTTGTGACTTTTAGCTCAGAACTTCAGATCCTTACACTTTTTACTAGAATGCACTTAAACAGTAAAGGTGATAAATGGTTCCCTTGTCTCCAACACCAGTTTTTATTTCAAATGGCTGAGACACTTCTCCCATAAATTTAATTTTAGGTATTGCATTTGTTAGAGTTCGACCAATTATGTTTGCTAATTTTGCATTAATACCAAATTATCTAGTGCTTTTGTCTGTTCTTTGTCCACCGAAATAAATGCTGCTTTTTAAATCAATAAATTACTATTATAGGTTTATTGGTTGATATTCTGTGGTGGTATTAATTTTAATTTAAAGATCCGTTCCTTGCAGGGTATTCTCTTTGAAGTCATCATTTGGGCTCATCATTTAGGTTAATTATTTGGTTTCATATTTAGGTAATTCGTTTGGGTCCATATTTTACCTTCATCATTTGGGTACACAGTTTGTGTTCATCAATTGGTTTCACATTTGCATTCATCATTTGGATTTTCCATTTGGGATCATCAATTGAGTCTTGATTTAATTCACTATTTCGGTTCCCTTAGGTGCACTATATAGGTAGAACTTTGATTTCGCTACTAGGGTTCACTAATTAGATTAACCATTCAGATTAATTTCCTGGATTAATAAAATGAATTAATTACGTGAATTTACCATTGTAAGGTTAGCCATGAGAATTTACTATCACGATTCACTATCAGGATTCACAACTGTTTGAAGTTCTAAGGTTCAACTCACTGCCAGGGTGAAAACAAATTTTATGTCTCATTCAAATTTATATAAATGGAAACATTTCGACTAGCGAAGATTTTGATCGTCCAATTACCTGAGTTCTGTCGCCAACTATTCCAGCGACCAAGATTCCCCAACATCAAAACGATGTATATAATATCTTGGCCCTTACATTACGGTTTAAATAACCTTGAACAAAAAAGTGTTAAAAAAATTAACATTTTACATAATGTTGAGCCGCATCCAAATTATATCAAAATCCCTTAATTCACCAATCAGAAAACAAAATATTTTGAGTTGGAAAGTGTTAGCCATGCTGACGCAAAGTCTAGACTAGCCAGTGTACCGTATTGGTAATTGATCATCATCCTGGAGGAAGGAAGGAAGCGATAAATAGGTAAACAGCGTACCAAGTTGGACAGGCGGCCCGTGAGACCAGACTGGAACTACCCTACCTAGCCCCGCTCCTGGAAGTTAGGCAAGCTGCACTAAAGCTGGGGCAGCTTACAAGTCGTCGGCTCAGTAGTTGATGGGAGCTGTGCCGCGCCGCGCCCGAGACAAGTGAAGCGTGAAATTGGACAGCCCTCCTCATGAGGGAGGAGAGAGGGGAACTTGCAAGGAGGAAGTTTATGGGCCCTAAATTACATATTAAGACAAAGTAGGGAGGGGGTAGGGAAGCCTAACACGTCAGTCTAGCTAAAGAGGTAGCATGTAGAATGTACACTCACAAGAGGAAGGAAGCTGGGAGGATCCCGCGTCAAGGACAGTTATTGGAGAGGATAATATATCTGGCGGAACTGCAGTCGGCCTGGTTATGTCCTCTTCCAAGGCACGACTCCTCCGTCATTCCCCTCAACCCCTCCGCAGGCATAACAACGTCTGCGTCGCGTTAATTTCCCGCTCCTCGGAAGTACTCGGGAGCATTCGACTATCCACGGTGAATGACGTAACGGCAGCGTCACATAACATCACTTTTATTGTAATTTCCTCTTCTAAAAAACCGTTCTTCGATTCAACGGACAATATTGTTTGAAATTGAAAGTAACCTAAACTAATTGTTATGTGGCACGATGAGTGGAGGGGAAGGTGTCTGGCTCAATCGCCGAGGATGAATGTCGAGGAACAAGAAGATTAGAACGGCCCAGGTGCTCGGAACCGGGATGCTCAGCGCCGCGGCTCACGCTGCATTCACAATAGCGCGACGGACACGACGCGAATAAAATATTTAGTCAACCAATCACCGTTGAGGCTTCTATGATGTCAGTGTGACAAAAATCGCTGCCGCGACGCAATTTCAGAATACAAAATATTGTAATTTTATTCGCGTTGAGGACACGACAGAGCTGAAAAACGGATTCAAATTTTGTTCTAAAAGTTGGTAAAACTAGTGAGGTGGTGGTAAATTGCATTAGTTTTTTTACGAGAAATTTTTGTATACCATTGTAAGCAAACCATAATATTTCTAAGCAGACGTGTAACTACGATTTTATTTCCACATTTGGGGGTGCCAAAGATGTATTACAAACACACGGAAAAAAACATTATATTAACGTAAACTTTAGTAGCTGTCGTACGAAGGATGAGTTTGTAGCGGCAAGGAACTATTTACATGTTGTATATTTTTAAGCCTATTTTCATGAGGAAACGTAGGTCTATGAGATCATCTTTCTGCCCGTGTGTCTGTGTGTGTGAGTGTCCCCCGTAAAAAGTTTTGAACCAGTGGACCTAATTTCATCAAACTTCGTACACATATAGTACTTAGCAACATGACTTGACTTATATGTATTCATATTGTTTACGCCCTTTTCATATTTTCAAAATGGAGGCAATTTAAAAATTTTTAGAACAAGCTAGATATCTAAGGAACCATATCTTAGAACTTCATAAAACTTGGTACACATATACTAAATACAACGCTGACTTCATTTCAGGGCGTTTTGTTCATCGTGTGTTCTTATTTTCGGAATGATGGTCATTTTTTTATTTTTAGCATAGTATTACTTATCTTAGAAAATATTTTTCTGAAATTTCATCAGATTTAATACATGTGTACTACATACATATCTCAATTGACTTATGTATTTAGTTTATTATGTGTTCATATTCACAAAATGGTGGCTATTTATATACTTTTAGCACAGTATTATATATCTAAGGTAATATTTTTGGGGATCTCACCAAACTTGCTACACATACTACGTACAAAGATGACTTTACTTTTGTGTGTTTCTTTCATCCATTGTTAACACTTTTAAAACGGTGGCAATCTTTATATTTTAGCATAGTATTACCAAATGGTACCGGTAGCCATTTTTATATATTTTGTATTATATGCCATATGAGTAAAGATTTTTTTAAAATGGATTTCGTTAAACTTGGTACACACATACTACATAGCCTAGAAAGCTAACTTGACTTTACTGTGTTTAGTTTATCACGTGTTCATATTTTTACAATGGCGGCCATTTCATATTTTTGCTTAATATGACATATTTGGTGAAATATTTGTCCGAAGTTTATTAATCTCGGCAGGCATATTCTAGTTAATTAATTGAATGGACTTTTATGTATTTTGTTCATCCTTTGGAAATATTTTGAAAATTGCTGCCATTTTTTAAACATTTTATGGTAGAAAGACGTTTCAGAATTTTTTTTTTTCATTTTAATCAAACTGAGTACGGGTATTTTGGTTAGTAAGCTGACTTATTTATTGTATGTTTCGTTTATCATATGTATAATATTATTATTCAGTACTCCTAGATGTACGTAAACAATTTTAACTTCTGTTGTTATTTTCACTCACTTTAAGGAAAGTAAGCGTATAAGATACGCTGTTGACTTCTTGTTTTAGTATTTGTCGCGCGGAAGTGGAACTAGTGATCGCAATAACCTGAATATTTAGAGTGGAATCACGCACATCTTGTCGCGTCAGTCGTGCTGTTGTAAATTCATCATCAGTCTTGGCGAGATAGCACCCAACTGGTAGGTTATGTCGCGCTGCAGTTAATAATGGATGACAGTCGTTTGATCTAGCTCGGGCCATACCCAGGCAGTATCGATGTGACTAACAAATATAGAACTTAGGAAAAATTAGCCCTTTTACATTTTTAAACATGACGGCCGACTCTTTTTGTAGTCCGGGGAAACGTTTTTACTGCAGTTAACAAGGGATTCTTCCAGCGGTTACCAACAGAATGTCATAGTTTATTGAACCCAGGGCAATCATAAAATATTTACTACTATCTGAAGAAATATTTCATAAAATATAATTTATGTTTAATCTACATGAAACGTAGACTACCAGATAAATATTGTGGATTTTAAAACCAGTACCTTTGTTTAAGTATTTAAAAATAAAAACTTTTGCCCAAGTATAGGATATGTTTTATATTTTATTGGAAACTTGTAAAATGTGTACTACATTTAATTGATAAAGAAAAACTCTATTTAGTTTTGATACTAACTCTCGTCAGAATAGTACGAGGTACAAAAAAAAAAAACTAATGACCAGTGATTATTAGATCACTAACCGCCAAACAGGAATTTTTTACCTACCAAGTTCATTGGCATTTTTTTCTGCGTGGTGTTAAAATGTCAAAAGTACTATTTCAGCAATATCCCAACATAAATGCGTGAATGTTTTGGTAAACTGATTGGTGGAAAATCGATGGGCTTCAGTTAATGCGTTTAAACATTGTGTTCAACACGTTATGCTTGGCTGATTTTAATTACCACTTTACTTATATGCGTGCTTTATGAACGTATGAACGTTGTGGGATCCACACAGTAAAGCACAAGTATGGGGAAGTACGTAAGTGCATTCAAATCCTCTTCCCACTAAGCTTGCAGCCGCGAAGTTGAAACACAGAATAAATGTTAATTAACAGTCTTTTTATTGAGCTTAATATCCCGTAGGCAACGATGTCAGTAGATATGATTACGCAGAATTTCATACAAGGACAAGAACTAGGGAAGGAGTCGGCCGTGGCCCAACATAAACCTGGAGTGATTTTGGTAAACTCTTAAAAACCGAAATCAGGATGAACGGAGCATGGGATTGAACCCGTGTCCTCCCGAATGAAAGTTCAACATGTTAACGTTGCGCAGAAAAAAGATGATAAAATTAATAACTTCGAAATTGGCAAAGTTTTTAATATATAAATATAATAAATATCAGAAATTCTTGTATACTTGTTCATGAGAAAAACAGGTAATTGTTTGGCTTACTATACCGCAGGGCGAAGAATATTTTTCTCATGGTACCGCAAAATGGAATTATTTTTGGTCCATTGCGGGGTTACTTTGACCACCTCAAAATATTAGTTTTGGGGTCTCTAGATACTTGGACCCAAGTGTTAAAAATAATTCCCTTGATACATTTTGAAATGTTTGAAAATTTCTTTACTAAACGATATAAGTAACAAATAGAGTTTAAGTGGGCCGGACTTACCACCAGGTCAAAGTTACCTCCAGGCGAAAGTTACATCCACGGGTTGAAGTTAATCCCCAAATTAAAGTTACACTCACCGGTCAAAGTAACTCTAAGGTCAGTTACCCTCAGGTCAAAGTTACCCCCAGGTCAAAGTTACCCCCAGGTCAAAGTTACCCCCAAGTTACAGTTTACTTCCCAGGTGAAAGTTACGCCCATGGTTGATGTTACACACTCAGGTCAACATTATCCTTAAGTCAGTTACCATCCAGGTGAAAGTTGTTTCCTAAGTCAAAGCTACCCCAAGTCAAAGTAACACCCCAGGTCATAGTTACCCTCCTAGGTCAATATTACCCTCCCAGATAAAAGTCATTCCCCCCCCCCAGATTAAAGCCACGCCTGTACTCTTGACGCAAAAGTAACTCACTGGACTCGAACTTGGAAGGAAGATAGTACGATCTCCAAGGTCCGTTCAACGATGTGTATTACTTTTATTTTACACTTAATTTTCACAACTCGCGGACAGATGACCTGGACCCTTTCTGCCCCCATTTTTATTTATATTTTTTTGTTAGAAACTTTCGCGGGTGCACATACAACAACTCACCAAAAGTTGCATAGTATTCATTCCAAACAGCCATCCGTGAGTATATGTCCGTATGTATGTAGATGTATGAGACTATATATGTTAACGTAACTAAACACATAAATATATGGAATTTTTGGTATTCGAAATTAACAATACATGCTTCCAAAGTAACTATTTAGTAGTCTTGATCGCGTGTACTACCTTAGTTTACCTTCCAATAAATGAACTCATAGAGTGAATTTTGCAGTGTAACGGTTTTTTCCGTACTTACGCTTAAAATACATTATTACAAAGGTACAGTAGACATCCTCCCACATCTCTACAAATATTTAAGTCAGCCGGGTACAACGATGTTACTGTAGCTGGAGAAACGCGAGGAAGGAATTCCTAGCCGCTCTAGTCAAGTACTCATGGGAGAGAGGAAGCTGGCATGGAATACCTGAACGTCAAGCAGCGAAGAGGGTAACGCAATTCGTCAGTTTGTGGAACGGCAGGGAATTCATTCACGGGAGCAAATAAAACAAGGAATGCGCGTGGAAAACATGATAACGTAGTTGTAGGTACTTTGGAGCCAGTTTGCAAAAAAAAGGGAGGGTGGGGAGGCGGGAGGGAGAAAAAGACGGTCGTAGAATTTTTTTTTTTACTGTCGCACAGATACCACCCCCTTTCCCTTGTTAAATAAGCTTCTTTCCCACTTTGAGTTGTGGCTTCCCATCCGAATTTACATTCTATTGAAATTTTTCTCAGGCACGCGGTCGCTCGCTCGCGCGCCCTTACCTGGTTAAACTCAAAACCAGGAAGCCTCACCCTAAAACCACCACTACTCCCCCCTACACCCCCTACTCCCCCTGCCAGGAGCCGCAGAGAAGGATGGGGGTGGCCCGCCTCTGTGTTCGTTTGTTCGCCGCCGCCCTGCAGGTCTTCAGATGGCGGTGGCTGAAATATGACGCCATCGGAATTTCATTACAAGACTTCCTCTTAAGATGGAGGGGAGCGCAGGTTACATCGCAGCATCACAATGCGCGCGCATCTTCGTCTATATGTGTGCGGCTCTGAGACCCAGCCTTCCCCATGCTCTACTCTGCGGGGAGGAAATTTATCGACGTCAGAATTCATTAAAACTGGTAGAACTTATTGGTCGAATACTCCTTTCGATAGGCGAAAGGATTTAGAAAGAAAATACTCAGGTATTCCTATTCTCTCCTTCCTGTGCATTGCCTTGAGACCACAACCGCAATTAGGTAGATTCAGATCGTCTTAAAGGAACGGAATGTTTACAAATCAACCAACTGTAGTCAAAAGTCTCTATCAGATCGATACCTAGTTCTAAAGGGCACAGGTCTGTAAACGTAACCGTCAATATAACTACGTTCAAGTCATTTTTCTGTTTTCGTAAACTCCCTAAGTTTTAAATTTTTCAGCAAAAAGAATTTGAAAAATACGCGGTGTTATTTTATTTCTCTAAACTTATAAAATATGTTTTAATTACTTTACAGTACAATGCCACAAATCTGCACCACTGGACGCAGTTCAAAGTAAAAAAGTAATAATAATCAAGCCCACCCGATTTTTGTTTTATTTCCTCCTGAATGATTAAGAAACGAACGTGAAAAATTCCTGACGTCGAGTGAGATGAAATTGTGATTTTTATAATTGCACCCTTATTGATATATTGTGCTAGGAATAATATTTAGGAACTGGAATGAAATGGCTTCCTCGCTCATTAGAAACAGACGAAAAGGTTTTTCACATGACCTTCCGACCTATTAGATTCTGCCTAATCTATCCAGTTAACTGAACATAGTTCATTAATATTACATTTAGGAAAGCTAAGACAACAGTTATTGTGTTGTTACATCAGTTTGTAGCTGGCAGTAAACAGATTATTTAAGTCCCTGCTTTGCATGGTAGCGTTTTATAGAAATGCTTAGTTCTTACTGAGAGTACACGTGTGTCTTTAATATATTCTTGTAAGGAAGGAAAATAATTCTGTGAAATATTGCGGTCATAAAGCATTGCAGTGCTTCTTCATCTCAGCAAACACGAGAGAAAACATACGAAACACAAGCCGAGATGCCAGTGGTAAAGACATCACAGAAAATACAAATACATAAAAACAGGAGTTCAATACAAATAATCATGTAAAACAACCGAGAACGCTCAGTGTACGTGAAACGTTGCTGCTAGCTCGTCAGAGAGGAATTCCTGCGTTCTTATGTTTTTTCTCCATTGTTTGGTCTAGTAATATGCTATGACGTCATTGTTCTGTTATCCTGTTTGTGTGTAACATTGTCTCCGTACCAGTTATTGTCTGTCTGTTCTGTTTTAATTTTGGTGTCCGGAGCGAAGAAAATAAAGGCAACAGATATACATATATTAGAAAATGCATTCCATCGAATAATTTAACGTAATAATGTTAACGTTTTGGTCAAATATTTAATACTACCAACTAATTTTGCTAGATTTTATTCGCACTCTGGCCTATCTTTGTTATTAGGATAGGGGTGAGTAGTATTTTATTTTATTGTGTATTTGCTTTTAATGCGTTCGTCAGATTATGCACAGATTGATTTTAAAGACGTAATTGAACACAATATGTCCGGAGTGAAAATATAAAATTCTGGGTATATTTGTTGTTTGGAAAGACGTCAGCAGTGGTGCAGCTGTCTGTAGAAAGATGACTGGAGCAGTGTGGCTTTGTGTATGCGGGGTGGGGAAGTCGCTGCCCCTGACGGCCTGCCAGACGCAACCAGCAGAACAGCGTCTCGGCCACCCTAGTGATTGTCGCGTCACGACGTCTGGCGTCACCTGGCGTCCTCCTGGCGGCGCCGCCTCATCGCTCACGTGTCACGTGGTGTCCCATTCACGCGGCGTCTCTGCGGGGTGCCCTCTCCTCCCCCTTCACCCCCCTCTCCCCAATCTCCACGCCGTCGTCTGCCGGTAATGACATGTCAATCGCGCCATTACTGTGCGCGTCCTTTCTCAGCGCCATCTCCTTCCCCTTCCTCTACTCTACCTTTCTCCTCTCCTTCTTCCTTTTCTTATTTGAACCTGCTTCCCTCTACCTCCCTTCGACAATGTTTCCACCTCACCCCTCAAAACTGGGGCGGGAAGACATCGTAGAAAACAAAAGACCTCCGCATGGTTCTGCTAGTGGAAACGACTGCAAATATTCGTCCAGGAATTTCTCTCCGTGAAAACAAAATACAAGGTGGAGACAGCTCTTCAAGGAACTTGGAACAACAGATTTACGAGTCTTGAGACACAGACGAGGAATTTATTCTCCAACAGTTTCAGCTGGGAAAAATCATTGCGTTGAAATGTATGATTATGTTCCGTTAACATATTTGAATAACCCAAGACAATATATTGCAAATGACGTGTTTAGGAACTAAAAATAACTAACGGCAGTCAAAAACTATTCAAATGTTACTGAACCATGTCGACTAAAGAGGCTGCAAGATCCACTGAGCAATTTTTTATAAAGATGAAATTTAAATACATTTTACAGCACATTTTTCGTATTAAAATTACTGTAGACAATTTTTGCAAGAGCACATGTTATCATGTTAATACAATAATATTTTTCTTAATTCTTGTAATTACAAAACTTAGGAAATCAATTTTATGAAATGCATGTGAAAACTTGTGTTGCATTTTATCGCTTCATCCAACATATCAACTTTTATTTAGCTCTAGAAATATAACCATTTTACTACGTTTTTATTTACTCGTTTTCTACCCTGAGTGCTCGTCTAGTTGGTATAAACTTTGCAATCAATCTCAAACTAAATTAGAAAAATAAAACATTCAAATTTTTAATACTAATTATTGCGAGTACGTAAATAAACTTTCTGAACCAATAAAATAATATGCTTTCCTGAGTTATCTTCCTTTAACCGAAGGAAGGCTGTGTGTGCGTATAGGGATGGGCGCATGGTCATACAAGTGTAAGATATGATATTGTGATACTGTAGGGAGCAAGGCAGAGAGAATGAGCGCAGACGAGTCAAACTTTCTATGTTCAGGATGCCAATGAACAGACAGATATAACTCGTTACAACTTTATTCTATTTTCTAAGCAGAAATCTCTCTTTCTTTAACCGTACAGACAGTGCAGTGGTCCTGCTCACACTGTGATCCCTATCCCATGTCCGGTGGATAGTTTCCGTTTGTTTTCGCGTCTGAGAAACGTGCCGGAATTTACCGTTCACTGTCAGATATTTCTCAGGGAACTCTGGTTTCCTCCCGCTCTGACATTCTGCCGTAGCTCTGTTCGTAGCACTTTATTCCATAAATGACACCTGGTTATTCGGAAGATCTCAACGAGTTCCCAGTTTAAAAGTCCGTGTCTGGGCGAGTGAGGTCCAGTCATCGTGTTTTCCTCACTTGACATTTACTGTCATAGAGTTGTTAATTACGACAAACTTTCTGTCTATCCCTCGTTTACAGTTTGCACGCACGATGTTATCAGAAGTTAAACGAAGAAATGATAACGCATGATGTGTACAGAGGAATCGATTTGGTACAGTCAACCGTATGTCAGTGTACGATCAAGCAAGCATTCACCAGTTTGTATAAAAGAAACATTTTGTTGCCTGGCAGATTAAGTTATTTCAACGATAGGGTTCAGTTCAGTTAAAGATACATTTTGCTAAAACAAGGGTGCCAATATTTAGGGCGATTTATGTGTATTATACAGGCTACAAATATTTAGTGGGGGCAAATACATAGTTGTTTTTCCATATATGGTTGCCTGTTCCAAATCCATTTTTATGTGTAACGTCGGTTAAATAGAAGGCGGAGTCTTTAACTGATTAGTCCGCTCTCTGTACACAAATGTTGAGGGGGAGAATAATGTTCTGGTACGCTTCGTTTCTTTCAGACTACGCTGTTGAGAGACACATTATCAGACTGTTCAGCTCTTCCACTGACCAGTAGACACACACGTTACCACTCACTAATGACATGTTGTTGGAAATGTTTGGTTTCTCCTGTGTTGGAGCACTTAGGTTGGCACTACTGCTGTCCAACCTCACACACCAACAACATTTTTTATTATTTTACGTATACGAGATAGTTTAGCATATTATATAAAACAATTTTATATGATCACAACACGTAATACAATTGACATGTCTAGACCGTCTAAAATTAAAAATAATAATAGCCTGGTTGTTGGAAATAATATAACTAACACAATATTATCATTTATAATATACTGTATACGTGGACTAGGCTGACACGGCGTAACTTATAATAACGGTTAAGAATTTAATTAAAAATAGTAAGAGATACATTCTCGCAGTAATGGGTCGATGTCTAAGAATGTCGGATTTAACTGGCGAATATTTTCAAGTTTTGATTGAAAATTTTGAAGGAACTTCAACTTAAGTTAATTCATTGAAAAAAAAGTTTTAAATAATTAGCAAAATTAATGATACTTTTTTCCCCGATTTTTATCTACGGAATTATACAGCATATTAAAATATGTATCACTTAATTATTATAAATTTATCGTTAGAAGTTTAGCAAGAGTTACTTTGTTTTCTTTCATCTGGGGTGGCGTGTGTACCGTTAATATGGTGTGTGTATATATGTGTGTGTGTGTGAGAGAGAGAGAGAGAGAGAGAGAGGTGAGAGACATGAGTAAGTTGTATGCACTTACCGTGAAAATATTCTCGTGTTAAAAGTTCCTCCTTAGTTCCACTTCTCAACTCTCTAAACGAAATGCAACCAAGACACATTATTCAATGTTTTTACGTTGTCTTCATTGTGGCTCTCCACAAATTTTATTATATACGGACTCCTTACATCATTCTTGCTATTTCTAACTTAAGTAATGGATTTCTAGCTTTAAAAACAGTTTGACCCATTTTTAAACTCTCTACTTATATTATCTACGTGAATTTAAATATGAAATGTGACATCATTGTAAGAAGCTAGCTTCGGTAGAGATTTATCATATTATTTAAAGTTTATGATGTTCGCTTCTGCACGAACTCAATTACTAATCAAAACTGAGTAGATTATGTTTGCTGAGCAGTTTAGCCTAGACGTGTACGTATTATAGGAATCACTTGTGTTGTTAATAATTTACTGTAATAAAGTTATTTAATAAATTGTTAACATTTGCGAGATATTTAGATACCTTATAAAACACACTTGATACATGTAATTGTGAGTGAATGAAGATATTTCGGTCAGCGGCCAGCATCGAGGTCTTTAACGTTGGTGGGGAGTGACATGATCTATGGTGCAGTGCCGGATTGAAGGGGTGGGGCGAACGGGATATCACCGAGAAAACTCGTCAACCAGCGGCATCGTCCGGCACGATTCCCACGTGTGAAAATTTTTTACTTACTACAAACCATTCATAACACCGAATTCAATTAATATTATTTTTTAATAAAGAAGGAAATATTAGCATTTAAACATGTGGATTTTGAATGCATCTTTAATTTATCCTGGCAGAAATGTAGAAGAACTTCAGTTTTGCACTTTTGTGAATTTTGTTTCACTACTGACCAACGTAGGTACACTTAAGAACCCGCGTCACTTATTATTTTGAATTTTTTTAAAATTCATTTTTAATAAAAAGTTTGGCACGATTTAATTAAAATGTCTTCAGTAGAGACGTAGCAAATTACTGTACATTCCGTTACGTACGTTGTATTTAAATAATTATAACGTAACTACTAAATAATTAGGCTAATTTAAATTTTAAAACAAAAGTTCTCTTTCACCAAATAATAACTACTAAATAACTCCCTGTACTGATATCATCCAATAACACGAACCTAACGGTAAAATTTAAAGTTTCTATAAAGAAGCATTGCCGGTTATTCCTCACATCCTTTATTTATTAAACAGAAGCGAATATTATTAACAAAGGTGACGCAGCCACTTAAGAATGAATATTATAGCATTATTATGTCGCAAAACCCTTAATCTCTGTCGAGGGTCAGTAAAGGTCAAGTTTACATAATTCAGCTCACTCTATCTAATTACCAGCCTCAACATTATCGGGCTAATTACAGGAAGTACACGCTTATCCTACGAGCATTTATAATATATGTAGTAGGTCTCATGCTTCCATTACCCATCATTATCTTCCAACACTCGCTGGAACGCTAGTCATTACCGTTACAAATTATAACGGCTTAATTTGAATGTTGCAAGTGTGTAATTTCAGATCATCAGCGCTACTGCTGTGGCATCCGCGGGAACCTTTTTGCTCGTTTACTAACGAATCGCTTGTTTCACAAACTGCAATCATTTGGTTGGACGAACCTATGATCTGCATTCGATAGTAGCTAATTACGGACACAAATCAAATAATCTTTCTATGCACGACAATGGCATTTCGAAATAGCGGACAGTAACGACTTTATTTAAAGAGTAGGTATAGTGACAAAATCAATTTATTCTTATTGATAATATTAAGAGTGGCATTTCTTTCAGCAACGTCAGTTATGTATAGGTGGTTAGCAGTTTTGAAGTTGTGGTAATTTTTTTCCTTTAATTGAAATTGAATTTGTCTGTCACCACTGTTTAATATGAAGATAGCACTCTGAATAATAAACAAATTGTCCTAAACAGTTAACGAGCGAAACTGCTCTCTCTCTCTCTCTACATACATACACACACACCCACACACACACATATATATACATACATAAATGTCTGTCTGGTTGTAACGTATGCGTTTCTACATTCCTATTCCATTCGTTCAGCTGTAATGAAAGGTGTGTGGTTATGAGTGCGTCCGCAACGGTTTCTGACAAAAAATCTATATTATATGGGAGAAGATAAAACGACGTACCAAAAAATAATAAGTGAAAGTTAAAAAAATATTTCTAAAACGCTTAACTTAGAATTTAAAAATACTTTTGTTCAAGTAATTTATTTTCAAAGTAAGAATACCTTACGTTATTAGTTTAAATATTACAATGAGTATGAGCGTAATTAGTGATAACAAATCTGAAGAGCTAAAAATTTGTATAAAAATTTATTGATATTAAAAATTTTTTGAAAATTTTTGAAGATGTTAAGAATAGAATTACATATACTAAATATATTGTCGCATTTAGTTAAAATCCACTTTGTATGTTTTTACATAAACTAAATTTTGAAGTGAAAACTGTCCCAATATTTCGAGGATTAACAGAAAACACGTTTTATTATTTTTAACCTCTATCTAAGCTCAAATTAGAAAAATCCTAACATTACTTGTTACGTATTTACGTATACCTAAGCAAAATTCACCTCGATATCTGAAACGAGAATTGATAGAAGACACATTTTACGGCTTCCCACCCCTTTCGTTTGATGTATTATGCATTTTTTACGCAATATTTTGAAGGAAAAATTATTACGATAACTCACGAGGGTAGTGATATATATATATATATATTTATTTAAATTTGTTGAAAACATATTTTACAGTTCTTCACTCCTTTAACTGTCGAATGTGGCCTAGCGAGGTAGCATAGAGGAAGTCTGACAATGTTCGAAGGACTCTGAACCTGGGGTCTGTCTTATATAATCTAGGAATCGCTCTAAGCAAATGTTGGAGACGTTTGATCCAGGTTTCCCGCTTCGAAGATATTACTGACAGCTCCTCTTTGAAATACATGTTTGTTTTAAGAGCATAAATAAGAACTGATAACATTTGTAAATAATTCACTTATTTAAATCTAACAATAATCCGTTTGCATTACAAAAGTTTTCTCACTTGCTATATTTATAAACAACGTTCTTATATTTTATATTGATTTATTAGGTAATTGTTAAAGACTATTGTATATCTGCGGCTTGAACTGCGTTCATAGAATTTGCCGAGTAAATATATTTATAAGGGAATACTAATTGAAATATTATTTTATTTATACAGGATTAATTACTGATTGTGTTTGTAAATTACATTTCATTTCGGTCGGCAGGAAATATTACGTTTGCTTTGCATGTTCTTAAAGTCTTATGAACGCTTGTCTTAAATTGCTTAGCTCAGGACTACGGTATTGTCCCCTTATCTTGTCGTGGGATAGAAACAGCTTCGCTTTAGATTATGCACAACAATTTGCACCTTGAAATCGAATTTTTAAAACGTTTACTTTTACTTGTATTTAGGTAATAACAAAATTTTTCACATTTACAAAGTCACATAAGGTGGTTTATAAAGCTACGGTTATTCACACACTACTCCAAATTGTGTTTCGTTCAGTTCTTTGGGATGAACGGGAAGGAGGGAGGAGACAATGTTTTGGAAGGAACATGGTGTAGGGACGTACACTGTAAAAAACTTCTGAAATAGCATTGTTAGTTTATAACCTATAATGGGAGACTTACCACACTTTACCTTGTAATGAATGCAAGTAATCAGCTTGGTTTAATAACAGTTGTAGCACCAGTACATATTGGACTATTAAGAATATATATTAACACAATAATTTATAGAAAACAATCTCACAATACTAAATTTTTTAACACCCCTATACATCAGTGGGCTAAATTTACAAATAATTTTACACTATAAGTAAGTTGAAGCATTTTAAATTATATATTGGTGGAAAAAATCTTTTCAAAAGACAAGAAAACTTTACATTGATAGTAAAGACGGTGACAAAACAATTTAGATATTACATAATCAACGATCTGAGGAGGATTGTAAATCAAAACTTTGGAACATTCCGTGTCTATAGTTCCACATAAAAATAAAATTTTACAGATATTTACACATAAAATAAAACGTTGAAACTTTACCTGCCCTAATTTTAAATTTCGTGCCTGCCAAAATATTCGAAATACGTAGTCTTATAAAATATTTACAAATAATTTTTTATTTGTTTTTAAGCTCGCATAGTAAGTTTGAGCTCTAATTCACGTACCGGTATATGATTTATGCATGTTTATTTTGTTCATATGTGTCCCCTCACGTCTTGAAGTTTTTATGACATACGTACAAATACACGTCGTAGACGACCGACTACCCAAGAAGCGTGGGGCAGCGTATGTCCGGCCACGACTGTGCCCTCAGTGGAAGGGTTGATGGGAATCTAATACGATTGTAATGCGGGTGGCGGCGAGTGCAGGCGTCGCGTGTCCAGCGGGACGTCTATCAGCAAGGCGCCAGGTCGTGGGAACAAAGTCACGTGCTCGCAGAGAGGAGGGAGAGAGTTTGATGAAAGGCCAGACGTGCACGGAAGGCCGAGGTAAGGCGACGGAAACTCCACCCTTCCTCCCCCTTCCCTACCCCCTCCTACGAGCGAGCGAGTGCGAGTTTAATCAAGGATGCAAGGAAAAACAAATTTCTTTCTCCCGTCAGTTGTTCCGACTCTCGTGACAGACGGCGTCAGTACGACTCAGGACAGGGGCAACAACTGCGCGGTTCTCTTCCCTCGTCGAGCGTGAACGTCTGCTCCTTGGCGACGACAGCCTTCTCCGGAAAAGAAACTGATTTCAGCAGCAAA
The DNA here is from genome assembly GCA_003012365.1 of Medauroidea extradentata. Taxonomy (NCBI): domain Eukaryota; kingdom Metazoa; phylum Arthropoda; class Insecta; order Phasmatodea; family Phasmatidae; genus Medauroidea; species Medauroidea extradentata. Next base: position 62,978 of record PNEQ01037085.1, read on the forward strand.
CATTTTTGTAGTGAAAAAAAAAAAAATCTCTAGTCAGTTGGACACCGCGGCCTAGTTCGTCAAAGGCATTAGTTAGGTTGTGTAGCATTTGCCTTGGTCCTTCCTCAAATATAATTAACTAGTTTTTACTCTTAATTGATTTACAGTCAAAGTAAAAAATTCTTAAGTTTATTGGTTATCACACAGAGAAAACTGTTTTGTGGTCACTACAAAAAATTTTGGTAAGGTTCGTTTAAACAAAATATTTTGCAGTGACTAATAAGTATTTTTTCCAGTGCAGGGACGGATTTAGGCTTCCTTTCGCTCGGGGCAAGAATTGTGATTTGATCCCCCCTCCTTTCCCACCATCTTTCCCTTTTTCCATCAGTATCAACTTTATAAAATGTTAGTAGAAATACATAAAACCTGTATTTACTAGTTACCATTAGCAGTTGTTTTAATTGTACATTGTAATTATAAATACTGTATAACATTATATGGCACCAGCAGTGCCCCCATCAACACCGGCGCCCGGGGCAGTCGACCTCCCTGCCCCTTATAACCGCCCTTGTTTGCTGTACATACGTAATACACACTACATACATATACACTGTACATTGACTATACATGTACAGTAAATGTACAGGCGGTTCGGGATAAAATGAGCTCTCAAAAAAGCCGTGCTAAAGTTCTATGTTCTGCCAACTCGAATATTTCCGCACCTAACGGCCAACAACGGAAAATATCTACCACCTCTGGACACGAGTGTAAGATAAATTGTACAGTTGGTAGGAATCCATACAGTTTGATAAAAATGTTTATTAATTATATTAAGTACAATTACGTATATTTCGGTTAATTTTGTTTCAGTATAGTTGTATTTAAATAGGAAAATATAAGGAACAAAATTGCTTAATTTAGCTGCCATACAAGCAGTAAAGGGAACTGCAGTTAATGTTAAATTACATGAGGTACAGGCTAGAGATATTTTTCAAAGGTTAAGTGCACACTTTATCCAGAACGATCTATAATAACTACAATGGAAGACGCTATACTGTATAGTAAACAAGTAGGTTGTATGTTTCATATATTTGACTGATACCTAATTTGTGTTACTTATCAATATGGGTACATTCTTCTCTGCCTTTTAGTCTTGTGAAGACGATTTTAAAATTAAAAAAAAAAATCTGGCCACTCTGATTTCGAATTTTTCACGGTTTTTCGAAATCACGTTAAGTGGATGCTGGGATTGTTCCTTATTTACTGGCTCTGGCTGATTCCCTTTCTCTTTTTCTCCGTGTGTCTCTACTGAAGTCGTGCAAGTTATTTGGATGGCATGTAAAACATTTAATAAGCAAACAAAATAAAAAAATAAAAATTACCTTCATTGCTTTAAAATGTACAATACATGGGAAGTAACGTTATTCATAAATGTCAGTATTCAGTTAAATGTTATGTGGGACGAAGTAAGTGTACAGAGACCCAGACCAGATGACAGCTGGTGCCAACATCTCTGTGGTGTAATTGTCTCTGGTCAGGGTATAACGATAGTCGATTATAAAAAAATAATCTGCTGAAGTTATGTAGGTTTCGCTGTTACACATCAGATTTGCGCGCTTACCAGAGGTTGTAAGGTAGGGAATAAACGATTGCAAGCAACACCGATTTTTAAAAGGTGGGTTGGTTATACATATATGCCAACAAGGATATGCTAAGCAGGGTTATTCAAGTCAAGAATGATTTTAATACAATATACGATTAATATTTCTTACAAAGTACGTTAAGTCGTGACGTGAGGAAACAAATGATGAAGGCTTATGTATGAAGCATTGTATTGTACGGCAGCGAATCTTTGAAAATAAGGAGGAGAGGAAATAATTACAAGATCTGAAGCCTTGTATCGAAGAATTACGAAGTTAAACTTGAGATAAATGATTACAGATGAGGAAGTCGTCAGAAGAGTAGCCGGGGGATGATGTTTTATGAAACACCTAAAAATAAGACGTGACAGTCTGGTAAGCTATATCTCAGACAATATTGACTACTGAAGAAAATGATGGAGATAACTGCAGACGGCAAGACATACCGAGAAAGACTCCGACGGGAGTACATGAAACTAACATGGGAAGACATCAGTTGTGGTTTGAATTACGAACAGGAAAAGAAGACTCATAGGTGGGAAGAATGGCGAGCAGCTGCCAATCATCCTCATGGGCATTGACTACAGAAAGAGAGAGAGAGAGAGAGAGAGAGACGGAGATCTTACATACTTTTGTATTTGTAGAATATTTTGCTGAAAGTGACGGCACCAGTACCTTGTGCTTATTATTTTTTTTTATCATTTGGACAGATTTCGTTCAGATCCATACATTGTGGTTCAAGTTTTGTATAATGAAGCATTTTTACGGCGCTATTTGGCGTATTTCGTCTACAATCAGCAGCTCGCCCTGCTCTCGAACAAGGTAACTCGAGTTGACCGAGATGCCTACCCGGTGCCTTTTTGATGTTTGGAAACATTTGTCGGGTAAATGTGTTGGCGCCTCAAAATGAAATTCTGCCTAGTGAACATTTTGTAAACGTCAGCTGCGGGATGTGGTACTTGACTTCAGTGACGTATTGCACTATAACTGTAGATGCTGGGTTCTAGTTCAATGGGAACACGGCGACAGATACATTATATTAATTAATTTTTATGTTGATGTTAACACTGCACAATTAATATTGCTAGATGATATGATCTTTGAAAGAACTGTGCAATGGGAGTGCATGACTGGATTCAGTTTCTTGGACGTGTACTCCATTGCTAGATGAATTCAGCTAATGAATTCGTATAGCTTTTCTGTAAAAAATTTAAGAAGACTGAATATTTAAATGCTATAAGCTGCGTTGCCTCAACTACACTTTGATGACGGAAACGTCACATTTGTTTCGAACAGAACACAGCATATTATTATTGATGTATTTATTTCAATATCCTGCGATGGTAGACAGAATTATCTTATTACGGAGCTGTAATTTTAACCGAGTAATCGTAGGGCTTGAATATATTAATATGTAAGACAATGTAAAGCTCCGGCATGGAAATACTGTGTCAGATACTTGACCGAGTTGTAAGAGTATTTTAATCGCCTTACTGTACAACCATACAATGAGAGAAAACTTCAAGATGCAAAGCACACATTTCATAAATGAGCACGGAATTCAAATAGACAGTATCCACTCAGAATATAATTTGAAATATGTATAAGTTCACAGAGAGAATTAAGTAGTATACTATTTTTTAAAATTTATTTCTTGTTATTATTGGCTTTAATTTGAGTTTATGCGCTTACGCCGAAGAGCGCAGAGTAGTGTTTATTTGTGTCTAGTGATAAGAGATGGTGAAAAGTCGAGAGAATCTTCTCTGCCAACATATTCAACAAACAAGTGTAGCGTCTTGGCGGCGTGCATTACTGAACCACGGCTATGTAGCATGGCCTAGCTCTTTATAGAAGAATTAGAGATGTTAAATCGTGGCAAACCAGGTAGGATTGACCCAGTCAAATATTAACTCACCAGTAAGGAAAGTGAAGCGTCGGAAACGAATACATCACACTGAAGCATTTTAAATTGTCAACATTTTTCCGAGTTAATCAAATCCCTACTCATTATATCAGAACTATTTTTATTGAACATCATAGGTTGGTGAAAAAGTCTAGTTTTATTTACAGAAAAGCAAAACCAGACGAAAGGAAGAGATGCGCGGAAATGGAAAAAATCTGTTTTCTTATCGGTTTGAAGTTACATACTTCGGTTTTACGTGAAGATGATATGTAGCAGTGCTTTGGGCGTCACATTTGGTCGTATCACATGAGATACACTTTTTGTACGTTTTACGTGCCTTCGCGAGTTTTGCTGTATTTATATCTCTCGTGAATTTGTCTCTACAAATATTTGGAAGGCGGATATGTATTTGATGGTACGATAGTAAAAAATCCTCGGCTGAGTGTCAGAACTTAGAAGCTTTCCACGCTATTATTTTTAATATTTATAAACATATACTTTTATATTATGTGTAACATTTATAAATATTTAGATTCATCTGTAGTGTTATGAACTTTACATGTTTATTTTGACACATACTGTTTGTGACAAATTATATCAGAATGTATCAAATAAATGCATTACAAAAGTCTTTGATCTATAATATAAATTGTATATGAATAATATTGAGTCAATTGTTTGGTTTAAATTTAGCCTGAGATCTTGCTTGATTTTGATAATTGATTTGTGAAAGGAGCGTTGTAAATGTAGTGTTGTTAGGGTGTGTTAACGTTGAATAGAGATAGTTTATGGACAAGTAAATGGAAAATATTTTAAGACAATTGAGGATTTTGCTGGAATAAAGGCATTAGTTAGAAAATTTCGTTGTGAGATAATCACAGGTATATGTTTTGGAGAAATTCGTTTTTTTATTTCATATTTCTCTCAAATTATTTTCTCTTAATATTAATAAGTAATATATATACATTACACATATTAATAATAGTTACTATAAACATAGTCAAAGATAAAATAGAAATTATGAAGAGTATAAAGGTACCTACCAGCACAGGTCAAGACAAAAATTCATAACTTTGTGAAGAATTTAAATATCGGTACAAACATTTGTCGGTGTCTATGGACGCAGTTCTATGTATGGACGTAATCGAACAAGATAAATTGTTTGATTGAAGAAAGGCCTTAGCTTACTAAAGCCTTTATTCCAGACAATTCTTCAATTATGAAGCAAAGGTACTCTGAAAATCTTCTTTGAAATTTTATTTCTTTAAATATAATAAAAAAAAATTTGCATTTTATTGTTTTGACGCTGTTCAGAGGGCAGTTTCTTAGTATCAAATGGTATTTAATTTTACAATTAATGAACTGAAACATGACGGTAGACTTACAGGGCAACATCACTCCCAAAATATTCAGTTTATTTAAACACTGAAAACGCATTTTCTACCTAATATTTAATAAGTTAACACACCGCAAAATTAATACACCAAATCCCTGAAGCAGCCTGTATATAAACAGAATACCTCGAGTATTCCAAGGAGCATTACAAGCTAAATAATTTTCATCCAAAGTTGCAGTAATTATGAGTATTTACACAATCTCAGTACAATTAAATTAAATACGGGACAGATTCCTAAATATATTGAATTATATTTATGCGCTAAGAGGGTGGTTCACCGAAAATTTTCATTGTTTTGTTAATGTTTATATCTGTACGAGATATGGTTTGTTTTGTAGACATACATTATGATTATTTTGTACAGTAATGAACATTTTTTAGCTTTCATAGTTTTTGTATTATGGCAAATGAAAGTCCAAATTTACGTAAAACGATTTAATGGGTTAAAGGAACAGCAACTGACTTACCGAACTGGAATTTTTCACACTGAAGAACAGTGACACGGGCAACACCAAGATATGGATAAAACAAAAAGAATTTTTTTTTGTATTTAAAAAATAAATTCAGAAACTTGGAAATTTTTTATGTCAAATTCAGTATTTTTTAAAATTATTGAATAGTTACTCTTTTCATTAAAGGGTTGGAAGATGGGAAAACAATTCAGGAATTGTTAAGTGACAACAGCGTTAGGTTACGAGTAGCTACTTTCATGCTATCTTGTGTTAAAGACGTTGCTGTAATAATTGGCAACCAGTAAACATGCGTATTACTTCCCCGAGTTTCAAATATAAGTTTATGAACGTATCAAGACAAGGAAAACTACTTCACAGGTAACATCTAACGATTGTGAGCGTGTCTTCTTTAAAAGAGATTCTGGAGCAAAAGTACGTCTTTTTTTTTTTTCAGTTATAATAAACACATTTTATATTCGACGATTGTAACGTTCGCAGCATTTGGCGATCTTTTTCTGCAGAATCTAAGCGACAGCAAATTTGTTACCACAAATAAATAGAGGAACGCTTCATAATTATTTGTTATGTAAATATTTATGCTACTTCGAAGGTGGCGACTGAAAGTAATGCCGAAACGTTCGGTTGCGTGTTAGGAGATGCAAGGATCTGAACGCCAGTAAAGGTATATTACAGTGAGAAACCTAAGATGGCCGCGTGCCTAGGCCGTCAAACGGCGTGCAGAGATTTAGATGGAAACATTTCATCAAAAAATCTACTTACGAATAGAATTCATCGATCTTTACTGTTGTGTAAACCATTTAAGGTCTTCTATAAAAGTAGTATATATGCGACCGCAAATCGTTAACTAGGAGGTTGGAATATTAGTACCGTGTACTGGCATCTTTATTAAGGCAACGCGATGATTTCAACACATCTTCACCATAAATATTACAGTTAAGCTAACAGTTACCAGTGAGCGGCTTGTAGGTAAGAACATGCAAGATTCACTATTATTGTTTCGCGACAGATAGCGCTTCACTGCCCTGTACATATTTGAATACAACCTGTGATTACACTTGACACGATCCTGTGACGTCATCTGTGTGTGACCAGTGTACAATGTCTCTTAACGCAGAACTTGTCGTCACTGGTCAGATACGTCCTACACGCCTCCACCAATGTTGTAAAACAATTATTTTGATTTACCCATAGGGGTTTCACAACAGAGGAGAATTACATGGTTAAATAAATAAGTGAATAATGACGGTTCTACAAGCTTATACGAGGATAAATACAAGCCTACCTGATTATTAGTTCAGAGAGGAGCTATGTTAACAGAGTGAATTATTGCTACGTTGAACTAGAATTGATTATCTATAAACCTAACCAGATCTGACATTCCCACATTCACGAAGCCGGAGGCTGTGAGGTTTTAGTCGACTAGCGACGAGCGGCACGTCTACACTGCCCTGTATCGTCTTCCAGTTGGCCTTCATTGCACTTAGGCTGGGAAAAGGGAGGGTGTTGTAACTCCTGCCTACTTGTATGTTTACGTTTCAGCCATGGTGGAACTCAGTACATCACAACAACATTGTCGGCCAATGAGCGACGTCTAACAAGACTACAGCTGTCTGGAATCTAGTCTGCTGGGAGAAAATAACGATAATTTTTTTGTGTTACTAGTTATTAAAGTGCGTCGTTAGCAGGGTAATTACATGGTTGCTGGGTGACTGCGCATAGAGGCTAGAATGAGGTGAGATGTGCCTTCTGAGATGACCTTAGTGCTTCTGTTTTGTTTGTCTCGGAAGTCCAAAATACGTCCAGCTAGATTACCTTTCGTGACCGGGGTTTTTCCAAACGTTGGCTAAGCGTATCTTGATTATTAATTACAAATCGAACTTGCAAATGAAAATACATGTGGAATTTTACCCCGCAAGGTCACAGAAACGTAAAGTGCATGTTTGTGTAGGAAGGCGGGAAATATCTCTCGGCCAGAGGGAATTTCCTTCTACTTAAGTCTTCCTTCAACAATGTACTGAGGATTCTCATATAATATTCATGAGCGAGGGCGTTAAAAAGCAAAAGAAAACAGGAATAATCTGTTCCTCCGTAGGCAGCTGAGGCGATTCTGGGAGATTTTATATATATAACAGGAACCTCGAAGTCCTGGCGGTGGTCCTGTTAAGGCCTGAGGGGGAGGGGACGGTGGATTTGCGGTGCGTGCTGTATTACAGAGAGCGGGGGAGCTAGATCCTCGCCTCTGCCGGGCCCTAGATCCTTGTTCGTAGTCGCACGGAGGGAAGTAGGACCGGTCCTGGTCCAGATGTTTGTTGATAAAAGATGACGAGTCTTTGGTAAGGGATTTGTTCCCGGGAAAGCGGCCGGGCGAAGTGAAAAGGGAACGAGAGGAAAGACGCGAGGAAGAAGTGTGCGAGGAGGAGAGAGCGGTAGGAGGAGGAAGGAAACCTCTGCTAAGCTCTGCCCGCCCCACTTCATGAATCGAACATGAGAGTACGGGCCTGATAATAAATTCGTAATTGGATCTCTTGAGTAGAGAACGTGATAGTGGGTGCGAGCACATCGTTTCGTCAACTACTTCCGAATCCCTTGATTCCGCTTCCGAATCCGGCATTACCGAAAAAAGTAGAATCGTAAACTTTAAGCGCATAGGTCGATTATAGGTGCATAAAGAAATAAAAAATAGCTGGTCAATTTTTTTTTTCGATCACCTGTTCTGTTAAAATTCATAAAACTTTTTTAAGCGGTGTAGAAACATGTCATAAAACAATAAAAATAGCTGTTTCATAATGAACATAGTAAATGTTTATTATTAAGATATTAACTTGACTCTTTATACTTTATTTTTCGCTTTTTGTTTTCCATTATATAGTGACTATAATTGTATGTTTGTTGACTTCAACAATTTCTGGTACCACGGTTACTTGCTTAGAGTTTTATTGGTAGGGACTGGAAAATGTCTCGAATTCAGTTACCTATAGGCTAGAATCAATTGTACTATGCATACTCAAGCCCCGTCTATTGGTTAATTGTATGCTGTTCCACTGAGTAGCAGCTAATGGACAAATAGACGGGGCTTGAGTATGAATAGTACAATGGAATCTAGCCTGCAGGTAAATGAATTCACTAAATTTTCCAGTCCCTATTTATTGGTCTTACTAATTTTCTCGTTCTTTCATATTTTTACATAACTGTGGGTTTTCTGCGACGCAACATTAGCAAGGAATGTCTTATATCCAAACAATACCCTTCAGTTTGCCATACGCCACCAATGAAAAAAATCATTCAATAATCATACCAGTATTACTCGGGAGTGATTTAGGAGAACCATTGAAAACAGAAATCAGAACGGCTTCACTGGGAATCAAACCTGGGTCTTCTCGAACGCGGATCTAGTAGTTTTAACATTCCCCCCGCCTCCCTAGGCAAATCTAAGTGAGCGGGGATCAACCAATAATCCACTGTTATGTAATCCCTTACTAATTATTCCGCCAAAAATCTTCGTCGTCAGGACCAAAGACGGCACGGAAAATCCTTAAACATACCTCACTGGGAAGAGAGGCATGCAAGATGTTTCCATTGTTCCCTCAGCAGTGTCGGTGGAAGATGATGGGAGGGGTGGGTGGAGGGTGTATAAAACGCGGGTACTCTGCAAGCCGCTTCCATTTAGGCGAGCACACGGGAGGGTGGGCGACAAGGGAGTCAGGGGGGTGAGGTTGGGAGAAGGGCAAATCCTACTAATGAATTCCAGAGCAGTGGCGCGGGTGTCTACGACCAGCCTTCGCGCCCAGGAGACATCCCTGAAGTCCTGGAGTGGGCCTGGATCACTGTTGATGCTGGTAGCTCATGTTGCCCGAGGCGTACCAACCCCGCCATCTTTGTACTTCATATACACTGCTCACTGTTAACAAACCACTTACAATACACCTGCTGAATGTTTACTTTTACCCAATATTTGCATCCCCCCACAAATTGTTGATGTATTCGTCTAACGAGAGCAGTGCTTTCATTACGCTGCTGTCTAACTTTGAGATGGTTGCTTGGGTGAACATATTTTGCGCCTTCGCGGCCTAGAAGTGCAGAGCAGTAAGGACGACACACCACGAGCACTACGACTCACACTAGCCTCTAGGTGCAAGTCACTGAACTGGTGTGCAGTCTTCTCACAGACAACTTGCCTCTATCAGACATTCAAGAATTTTGCCCCACTTTGATTCGTTGCCTTACTTGCACATCTGTAGTTCTGCTTCGTTGTCGGTGATTATTTACCTCTCACGAGCCTTGGGATTCTACCGGCAAATCTCAGACGTGTGGAGTTGTAGGTACGTTATTGTTATCGGCTCAGCCAAATGAGATACGGCTATTCACAAAGACACGCTGCGAATAACCATGGAGTAGAATTGCTAATTAGCACATAAGGCACTGAATTAAACTGGGGCAAAATTCTTTTCGCGAAGAACAGGGGTCCCTATTTATGGGGTAGTATTTAATATTTAAGGTACTATATTGAACACATCAATATGTTTTAAAAGATTCTGTACTAAGAATTTCATTCCCAATAAAGACAAAAAGACACCCATCTCCGCCATTTTCGGCAGCGTTAAAATATTAGAGATGACTGGAGAACCTGATATGCGTATACAGGTCACTCGAGCTAGGAAAGGTCCTGGCGTCGCGCAGAGGAGAAGTTTCCCCCTCCTTCTACCCCTAACCAGCGCGCTGGCTGGGAGGGGAAATGTGATGGCGTGTAGCTGCGCAGTAGATACCATTGTACGTCCGCTTCGCCACTCTATCAAAACCTTTCCTAGGCTGCGCGACTTAAACACGTATGTGAAGTTCTTTAATTATTGAGCAGATATAACCTACCTACGATGAACAGTTTTATAATGTAACGTGTGCTACTGCCTGATATTTATGTAATATTTATTTTAATGTATTTTCTTATTTTGTCAAAGTAATTTTTGCCACTAATTGTTATTGTTAATAGGTTCATTATTTTGGAGCCATGATTTAAGGTTAACAACTATTTAATAAGTTTTTTTTTTTTAAATTGTGAATACTTCTATGTTAATAATTTTTACAAACGTCTGTTTACATTTTTCAAGCCAGACCTTATTACGGTGTACTCTATGGCATCTCGTAGGTTGCCATGGTTGCAGCAACGCAAGCAGCATTATTTATTGAAAACTAATTTTCTGATTCGTTAATTTTTAATTTAAAGATTTTTTTTACAAGCAATGAGAATACATGTAGCATGGGTGCTAGGACTTTTGCTTTTTCGGCGTAGGTAAGCGTACGTGGGGAGTCCACGCACGCCTAAGGAATTTTAAATATTATAATTGCCGAGTGCGTTTTATCGTCCAGATCGCCTTTAGGGTGAAGACGGGCCTATGGGCGAAGTTCTTGAAGAAAAGAAAAGGGTCTGGACGTGGCATACGCGGAAATATGTAATATTTCAGACGCCCGCGAACCGATAAGGATGGTGCCAATGGACTTGAGTTCGCACCGACCCGATGGTCATAAGGGAAGATTGCTTCGGCTACAGTGAAGTTGAAGTCATGTGTACTAGAGTACATACATACGTTGGGAACTTCGAGGACACTGAGACGTCAGCAGGCTACTTAAATTTATATCCCAGCTAAGTCTGCATTTTAGTATTAATACTGAGCATTTTTAATAATTTTTCTAGAGACCAAAACATAATAGTTCAACTAAAATAAAACAAAGGCCTACATCATACTGTACCCACGGCGAACCTGTATTTTAAAGAACTCATCTCTCCAAAGGCTGCAAAAACATTTATTTCAAATTTAAAGACATTATGTTTTTTTTTAAAGGCTGGCTATCAAGAATAGTAAAATTTAGTAGTATTTTAATTTGAACACCTCTGGCAATCCAAAGAGTATTTATTTCAACAAAATATTGTTTCTAGTGGCATTTTATTATTTTTTATTTTAGTAAATACATTTTTTTTCAGGTCTATTAAAATGTCTTTAAGTACCTCCATACTGTTATGCTATTATTTATGGTCTCTAAACAAAGGTTTATGTAGTGGTGTAGAATAGATAATGTTTTAGTTTCTGAGGGCCAGCTGATAGAGTAAGCTCCTATGGCAAGTGCCTGTAAGTTACGTCATCTGCAACTCACTTTTAGCTACACACCTCAGCTGACGCTAATAGCATACACTATTCTCTACTCTACATGATATTACACTACAATAATAATCTTGTAACGGCCGAAGCTCTGCACACCGCTTAGAGGCTTGGACAGGCGGCCACCTTAAGCGCCCTGTCTTCAAACATGTTGCCGTGGAGTTAAAATGGCAATTACAGTTTTAAAAAAAATATTCTTTAGATGTAACATGTAACGAGGTTACAGTTAAATTTTTCATAGAACCGGACCAGTTTTATTTTTTGTCCTCAATATTTAAAACCTTTCTTCGGAGTTTTCATTTTACAAAAAAAGAGTGGAATAGAACTTTCAAAAATACATTTATGTCACATTATCCCTTAAAGAACATTGTTTAGAGTTCTTGTATTCCTTCACAGGACTAACTTTAAAATCAATTAAGTGAGAAGGAACAATTTTTGGGCTGGAACCACGTCTTGTGTTGTCTTGTATCAAGAAGTAACACAAAACACGTCTCAACCCCTGAAGCCAAGAATATTACGTCAACGGCCGCGAAAGCCTGCTACCCAAATGTTACATTGGGTTTTTAATTATAACTACATAGCTGTCAGGTTGGTAGACATGTCCCATACCATATGATATTGCATTCTTCCCGGAGGTTATCGTTTCACAAACAATTGACAGGAGAAATGTTTCAGATTGAATAGAAACTAATCGTACCAATAGGCAGCATCGCAGCCTCGTACATTACATGCCGTGAGTCAAAAGAGTTGGCCAAACGTTTAACGTATAGCGTACCAGAGACAGATGAGCGCGAGCAGAGTGAAACTACCCAATCACAGCGGTGGAAGTTGAGGCTGCATCACCTGTCATTATGCTATCTGAACATTTTAATGACCATACGACCTCTACTGACAAATAGACTCGTAACTTTGTGTCCGTTAAGTTCCTCTGAACTTCAAAACAGACACAACATTTTTACTTTACTCTCTGTTCCAGTAGAAGTTTAGAAATATGAATTTAAAAATAATACCTGAACTGAATTAAACAATAATTACTAGTGTCCCTGCAATAGGCAAAATCTGCGGAGAAACTTTGCGGTGACAAATAATGGCCATACCCACATTTTCACCTCTGTTGTTTACCCCGTTCACGCTGTCTATCCCGTGTTAGCTTCCAGAACGTGTGGCAGGTGTCTCAACATAAGCTGCAGAAATTTCCGGTCATTGGAGGGAGGCTGGTAGTGCTCTTCCAGAAACAATGACATTGTGTTATGTGATGTAACTGGTTGGGTCAAAAAATTCTTAGTATTTTGGTGATTACTGGCCCTTTTCCTGTAAACTACCCTTGTTTTAAACAATTTACCCACATTTAAATATTGGTCCATTGTCACTGAAAATTGAAACAGATTTATTAGTAGTGTTGCGTTCAAAGAAAAGTTAATGCCTGAAGGGAGATTCTTTAGTATTTGAGTGATTTAAAGTTAGTTGTAAGTTTCCCTGGGTCACCTTGACGAATACGATCTCTCTGAAACCACTATGCAATGAATCATCTTCCTAGGCGTAACAGACCATAATTTCATCGATGGTAGTACGGCCATATCAAAGAATAAGCAGGAATACAGACATGACATGACGTAGCGGCTTATTCGATACGCGAGAACATCGCCGCTTATGGGATGCTCAAAGCTGTACCAGTCCCGTGTCTGTCAGCTTCTTACGGCAGCTACCCTATTGGCCTGGCTGCCGGCTAGCAGGGCAGCAAACAAAGCTGATTGGCGGTAGGTGTTTATAAGTTGCTGGACAGCGAAGCATTTTGCTGGCTTGTGTGACCGAGTTTGTCGTCCAACCAGCTATTTCACTTCTGTATTCATAGGTATTCTGTAGCCATACCAAGGAACACCGTCCACTTTAGCACGGCCGCTTTCGTTCGCCAGTACAGTTTCTAGAAGACCCGAGTGTGAATTCAACACTGCCACTCCTCATGGAGGACCAACCCCTAAATAGGATAGGCCGGTAGTATTTGTCTCTGCAATTACTTCAAACAATTCATAAAACTAAGCTTTATGCTAGCCGCCTTAATTTTTTTGTTAATCATCCAGGAACAATCAGACATCCTTACCGGAAAACTATGTTAGGTAGGTTTACAATATTAATGAAAAAAACTGAAAACATTTAACGGAATGCTTTTAAAAATTCAAGTTTAAGATTATTAATACGATTCACAATGCAATGTAGGAGTTTTGCAAAGTAATGCACCGTTCATGCAAAATATTATTTTCCTTAATTTTATCTTATTTTTATAACAAAATTATCGATACTTTGGTTGCAAAAATCTGAAAAACTATTAAGTTATCTGGTACCAATAAATTAGGAACAAATAATGATTTATTTGTGACACTTCAATTTAAGGATTATTGAATATGAAAATGAGGTTTCTTTAAAAAAATTATGATAAATGATTTTCGCGAAAGCTAGTCGCCGTCCTCTCACGTGTAGATATTTAGCCCTGCTTTTGTAATAGAGGGGGTGTCTTTGTAAGGAAATGTTTCTGGTTCGTCTGTCCCAGTCAAAACAAACGTAAACTGAGACACACGTCTGTGATTTGTAGATATATTTTGAAGCCGCGTAGTAATTGAAATTACCAAACCACTAACACAAACATGAGAACATGAAGTGAATGCTTTATAAAGCATATCATATAGTAGTATTGTTGCGAAAATTAGTTATCACTACTTAAACCTAAATAATACTTAGTTATGAACGCCGAACTGGCTGGTAAATAGAAAATTATAATTTTTTTCTAAAAAGGCGACTTTCTGATCAAGATTAATGTGAATTTTTTTATCACTAGTCATAAAACAAGTTCTGTATTTGCTGTACTTTCAGTGCTGTATGAGTGTACACATTCAGTTTATTTAGTTACATTCTATTGGACTTACCTTGCAAAGAATATTCTAATTTATTTCTGTTCTGAAACAAAATGTTACGTTGTGGAAACGTTATACTTTCTTTTATTAGCAAACTAATGGCTGTAAAAAAAAACAGTAGAATTTTTGAAAATATTGTATACTAAAAAATTTTTTTTTAAATTTCATTGTGGAAATGTTAGTTAAATTCGAGTTTGTGTAATTATTTATTGGTAGTTTATGTTATACTAACAATCATCTTCACAAAAAAAGTGCATACTATGTCGTTAATGGTTCATAAAATTTTCGGTTTCATTTATACAACATCATATTAAAGAATCTGATTACAATGAAAGTATTCGTGAAGATATAAGAAATTTAAATTAAAAAATTGAAAATAATGTACTGTACGTGTAAACGGTACATATTTCCCCATGTTTCTGTGATGTATTAAATCCCTTAAAGAATATACTTGTTAGTAATTGCCTACTGTCTCTTGTCCACTACAACAGAATTTAAGAGCAAATATATTCAAAGGCAGTAACAAGTACAGCCACACATTAAAAACTCTGCGTTAGGAGGTGACAAAAATTTATGAAATTTTCGGAACTTTAGCATTTACTGCGTAAAAATGTTAATATTATATTGCTGACGACTTGCACATTATCTTTTCTTGATTATCATATACATCACGAATTACTCCAGGTTAAAAAAAAAATATTGCTTAAATTACATGTACTGTAAACAGTAAAGCAAGACTTTAATGGAAATGTAATTAATATTTAAAAAATGAAAAAATAAAGTAAACAATTATTTAAAAACCAAAAAACGTATGCTAAGCACACCTAGAGTTTACCAGTGCAATCATAGTACGTAACAGAAATATGTTTATTTGACGGGAAAGAACACTTGAATAGAGATTAAGTGTCAAATGGCTTAAACTGTGCACCGCAATAGAAACAAACAATTTTTTTCAGAAACAAACAATAAATATTTTCCTTAGCAGGTAATATATTAGTAAGTTTTTAGTTGCGGATAATAGTTGGATTCAGATTATCAAAACTGGAGAATTGCACGCGAAGGGAATGAATAGGTAACAAACACTAATTTTATTGTTTTTATATAGGCTACATTTCCCATATAATTATATCTAACATATTTTCATGCAGTAGGTTACTAATTATATTATTTTTAAATGTTAGTTTGTTTTCTATTGTACGCTGTACATCGCTCAAAAATGTATTTTGTACTGTGTCACACTGTATTTATGTATTATATAAGTTTATTCAGGAAGAGTCATACTCTGTTCCTTTTAACTTTAATAAGATTTGACAGCTGTATATGGGCAATAATAATTAGTTTTCTTTGTATGTGACACAATGCATGACTTTACTTTGTGATGTAACGTAGATTTCCAGCTCACCATTTATACTGTAAATTTTGTCTTGCATTCTGCTACATATAATTAAATGTTAACAGTTGTAGTCCACGAGTAGGTATCAAATTGTACTGAAGATACACGAACCACAGTTTACCGCAACTCACAGGGATAATTCCTTACATGATTCCGAGCAAAATAGTAATATAAAGGACGTAAAAATGTTGCGAGATTATTCGTTGTAAAAATGAGGTAAAGTATTGCAACGTAAGTTTATGACTGGCGTCAAAGTTAAGTGAGAAATTCGCGATTGGAAATCAACACTGAAAATCTACGTATGTTAAAATAAGCAAAAGTAATGAGAACAAAATAATGGTACTCCGGGTGCGTTTTAATAGTGAGAAGATTTGCATCTGTGAAAACATGGTTTCAATATTGTTTATCTTCGTTAAATGATGTGGCTGCTCGAAACTCCTGCGCATAGCGTGTTGCCCACATTTTCTAAGTCCATTTTCTGTAAAACGGGTCACTTTAATGTGTTGCGATAAGGCAGCATTTTTAGTTTATTGGAGTCTCTATCTACTGTCGTTTAGTAGCTAAACATTTCAATGGTAAAAATTCTATACAAAAAAAGGCTTGATTAACACCATTATTAGAGATTATGTATAGAGGCAGGATTATTTCGCGCATTTATTCTAGGTCAGGTTGAATGCCAACAATGTATACTTCAATACTCTGTGATTAGACTACACCTGTTTCAGCACACATTTGACGACTGCAAGCCTGTGATAAATAAGAAAATAATTCGTAGGGGTAACACGTGCTACGGCTAGAAGCCAATGGATATTTGACTTTGGCCAGTGCGTGTATAATTCCGAGAAGTCTAGGCTGTTGCCAGACGAATTTACGAAATACTCTTGCCTGTAATGATGGTACATCGCGAAAATTTTTTGTTCCAGCATACCCTTCAAAACACTGTATGTTTTTTGTGATATTTACGATTGGATGATGTACGTCGGGCACAATGTGGCTGTCTGCGGACCAATAATTTGCATAAAATATTACAATAGAGGGATTCTTATTGGCTCAGTCAAATAGGGCAACAGATCTACGTGCAAGCGAAAGCCAGTAACCTTTCAATAAGATGAACGGACGTTGAAACTCAGCAAACAGTCAAAGTTTTTCCGCGACAAACCATGATTAAAAACCCGGACCATTTACTGAATTCATTTAAGATTTCAAACTCCTATACACGTTAATTTCTTTCCTGACAAGGAAAGTGCTGATGGAACCCTTCCTTGAGGTATGTGCAGACCTGCATGCAAACACTGTAGAGCTGCCGTGTCACATGTTCAACTGTCCACTCAGTGTAGCAGCAGACAATGTACTAGTATCTGAGGACATAGTGTATACAGTACTGTGCAGTCTAGCCGGCTGGTTGTTGAACCCACGAGATTCCCGGGTTTCTAACCGTTATATATTCATGATGATTGATGTTTAGAGATGATGGTTTATTGCGGGAAAACTTGACTACTTGCTAGGTTTATATGTACGTTCTGCTTATGAAAAGATTACTGCCTTTCAATAGTTCTTGGAGCTGTTGCCCTATTTGACTGAGCCAATAATAATCCTGGTATTGTAATATTTGATGCCAGTTATTGGTCTACAGGCAGCTAAATTGTGTCAGACGTATATTAACCAATCATACATGCCACAAGAAACTACAGTGTTTTCAAAGGCATGTTAACACAAAACATTTTCGCGACATACCATCATCTCTATTGATGTTGTGTCTGAATGCAGGTTTAGAATCACGGATGAAGAAAACCACGATGCAGACCAGACGAGGTGGTTCTACATTGTCTTCTACCATGGCCGTCTTGAGTAGAAGGCCGGAGTCTTGAAAGTGGCAACACTGCATCGGGGTCTGCTGCTTGTCACTTCTTGGCCACTCTAGTCTCTGCAACGTGTATAGATGCAGCTGTAGTGACGTGTACACGTCTACACTGACTAGGGTAGCCAATGAGTGACCGGCAGCAGGCCTCCGACGATGCAGCGTTGCCACATTCAAGACTCCGACCTTCTACTGAAGACGGCCATGCTTCTATAGTATGTGGACGAGGGGACAACGTCAGTACTGAACCCAGGGCCTGGCCTAGCAGTCACTTGCTCCAATCAATGAGCCAAGTGGTCAAACAACATTATCTATTGAAGGTGAAATGTATTACAAACCAATGTTTCTTCACACATTCTAGATATTGTTATTATTAGTCACATCCGGTAATTGTTGTTTAGTTTTCCTTACTTTTTGGTTACTAAATGTTGTTTTTAAATGACAATTTTCAGTCGCGAATTTCTTCCTTATGAATTCCACAAGACGAAAACTTAGATTTCATAGCTTTACCTCGTTTTTGCAAGGACTAAAATCCCAAAATTTGTGAGATAATTTCGTGCACACTTGGCATATGTGCGTCACTGGTTTAAATCAAAAAAAAAAAAAATTACGTAGTTGTACCGCTACGTTTTGTTTACCAACGAGACATATTACACACGAGGTAATGTATAAGTTATCAGCACAATTTTTGGCACACTTGACTAGTGTGGTTCGTCTGCACTTGTGATGCTCAAGTGTAAATATACTGTCTGATAGCAATTAACTGTATTTCTGCTTGGGCTGTTATTACATTCATCATGTTTCACATATTTCGAGTTACTCTTTTAACTTTGGGAATAGCTTCAACATGTTTATGTTCCAAATGATTCAAAGAATAAGACCTGTGTGTTTTGAAAACTCCTCGTGAAAAAATGACGTATATCTGACATTTTCATAACATTAGAGGTGTATGGAACACAAATGAATTAAATGTAGTGTTAAGATAAAATTGAAAAACGTCATTCATTATTAATAAAGACCAGGAAATTTTAAGGGCTTACTAACGTGTACATTAGCCTTCCAGAATAAATGTGTGCTGATGTTCATTGGCAGCTCGCTGACACAGTAGTATGACGTAATTGAACTTGCATATAGTTGTGTCTGTATTACGGGCTCATCGCCTACCAGGAGGTGTAAAAAAAGTCAACGGCCATTGGCGAAAGCGAGATGAACTTATCATAGTTTGAATGATAGCTTGTGTTCTAAAGCGAACACACATTTTTTTCGTATTCCTAATTAATACTTGTTGGTAAAACATCAAGGGCGACGCAATGCTGCGTGTTACTTGTGTTACCAACGTAACGGAATATGAGGACGAGTGTTGCGGTGGTAACAGATCTGCAGTAAAGACGGAAGAAGAAGCGTGCGAGTGGCAAGGGAAGATAATAGTACAAACATTCATAACGAGAGAGCGCCAGGTGACGGTGACAAAACTGGCTAGCTGGCAGGATACTTACACGCCAGTGTGTTACTATGCCAGGCAAATCACGCGTGGGAAATTGTAAGGAGCAAAAATACGTGAGAGGAAAGCCTCCCACCTTGTTACTACGACAAGGAAGAGATGGAGAAAATGGCAGCAGAAAATATACAAGATGTGTCTGAAGGAATCTCTGGGACATTTCTTTAACACCAGTTCGTGACGAGAAGAGGCACATGACTTGTAATAACAACCTCCCAGACGGACGACAACAGGTTCCCTACTTGAATTCAGGGTAAGGAATGAATATTAGGAGTATTTTTGAAGGTGTTTAAGTTAGGTTATTAGTAATTTATGGTGAAGTGAGCAAGTTTGAATTCGTAGTTGTTACTATTACACTCTCAGCGAACACTTAAAATATTGTTAGTGCTAAAGCAGCGAAATTGTTTTGTGGTAAACACAAAACAATTTTTTTTGACAAAAATATCTTAGTGGTGACAACAAAACGTTTTTAATATGAGCAAAAGAAAATTGACTCCCAATAATATCAAAATATTTTGTAGACAGAATTAAACATAGGAGTGTAAGTAATATTTAGAGCATATATTTTTGAACATAACGTTTCATGCCATAATAATGCATATTCTTGAAAATGATTGTTTACAAAGAGATCATTCTACCAAGAACATGCTATGGCAGTCTTGTGTGTAATCTCGCAATAATCGTCTGTGCAGTAAACGTTTATTTATGATTTCTTTTGGTATGTTCCTTTGTGTTGTGTCTGGCATAAATACTTGCGGAATTTATTATATATTTTTATTATATTGCAATGCATGTTATGACTACAGCTTATCTTGGCTTGTTTTTTTATCTCACATAGTTTTCTGGCACGACGCAGCATTGCAATTGCGTTTGTCTGTCCTGTGTCCAGTATTTACAGTTTTAATATATGTCAGAGGCTGATGTCACTCCTTGTATTCCCCTACGTACGTATGAAACAATGGTTTACTCCCGTGTATATGATCGCAATGTACAGCCACGAGCATGCAGTGAACATATTGTTGCACCTGTTGGTGTCAATGCCTTATGTGCACACCTACAGCTCTGCTTCATGGTCTGTGATTGGATGTTTCAAGCTTACCTATCTTGGGATTATGACCGCAAATCAGAGACGTACGGTTTAACGATAACCAAATTCTAATTCGTGCAGTCAAATAAAAGACTGGTCTGAACAAAGACACGCTGCCAATAACCATGAAGTAAAGCTATCGATGTGAACGTAAGGTATTGAATCAATATGGCGCAAAAACCTAACCACGACAAACTATCCACATGCTCGTGGTCACATGGCTGGCACAGACCGAACAATAGAATCGTTTTCAATCTTGGGACCTTTCACCAAAATAGAACATGTTCTACCCTGTGTTCTCATACGAGATACACTTTGCACCAGAAATTGTTTTCACAATTTATTGCGAGATCGGTATCTCTTATGAGTTTTGCACGTGACTTGCGCAATGTGAAATGTTAAGTGCGTGTCACTATATTATTTGTCATATACATTTTTCAACCGCTGAAATACAAACTACGCAACGACTATATGGGAATGTTATTAAAAAAATACGAGACGTTATTTGTTGTCATATTCTGCCGATAGGAGCGCTACTACAGCAGTAATACAGTACTCGTTTGGAAGTTTTAGTTTTGCATGTAATCATAAAATAATCAATATATTTATTTAATTTATTCTGTGATGTAGGTTAGTTACGAATCGTGATGTAATCATGAATTAAGAAAACAGCATTGCTATTTTGGTGACTAATTATGATGATAAATTAAGCATTAAAATGTTAACGGTTGCCGTATTCTTGTATCCTTGTAATGGAAATTAAGTCTTCCGTCCGACTGAAAAATATACGTTATTCAGTTGAACCATACCTCTTAGTAATTTTATCGTAAGAGAATTTCCGTCTCTAAATTTTTAAATTCCTCATCATCAGTATGACTTTTAAGTTTTACTGTTCTCCCGCCTCAAAAATGGCGAAATTAAATTTTCTTGTATCGCAGTATCTATGGAGAATTATTAACATAATTAAGTTGTCTATTGATAAAAAATATGTAGCTCTGTAAACGTGACGCTCTTAATTACATTAACGTAATTCATGTAAGATGTTGAATCTTGACGGATACTCGCTGGGTGTAGAAGCGTGGAATCGAGACAAGACCTGAAATCTCTGCGATTCGTTATGTAGTCTCGGGAGTGATGCTGTGGTTTTAGCGAGATAGAGCGTGCGTTTTCTAGACCAGGCCGTGTTACCACACGTTAAGCTTTGCTACGGAGTGTCACGCCTGGTTCCTGCCGTCCCTCCGCATCTTGTAACACGGGCGCCGCCTTGGCGGGTTGCGTCGGCGCACTTTGCCAGGGGTATTAGAGAGGGTATTACATTCAGGAGGCAGGCCAGGGGATTTCCCGTCCATTAGGCGCGATATCCCCTTGCATTATACACGGCAGGGACTGTCAAAATAGTTTCCCTCCCTTCACTAACCCTCCCCCCTCTCCCTTGCCAAGCCCTCCAGTCACACCTGCAGTGCGGCCTAACTTGGACTCAGCCCAGACACTTGCTGTCAAAACAGTACCTCAGCTGCTCGCAGCTGTAGACGATGTCTCATGACACTGCAGTTCAGTTGACGTGACTTAAGTTAACACTTCTGAACATTACATTGTCTTTAAATAATAATTACGTATTGTATTATGTATTTTCATATTAGACGTTAACTTTCGACAACGATGCCAATTATACACTCTGGTAGTTACATACACTTTACCAATACACATTTGTATTTTAATAACAACAATGCAAGATAAAACATTTTTACTTTTTTAACACGGTAACGTTTTACCAGCTGTTACAACAGCGTACTTCTCTCACTACTTTTTATTCACACTAATAATAAATAAATATCAAAATTAATGTAACATGCAACAGTAACGCCATATTTATATGAATACTTATATAAACCCCACGATACGGTTACTTATTGGTAGCAGCAGTGTATTTAACTTATTGGTTGAATTTTCTTAAAAGCCACAACAACTTACCACATATTGGGTGATTTCAACGAATAGTGTAACATTATATGAATATACTTTCCAACTTGTATTAACAATTTGTAGAAATATCTAGCTGTACTTTAAACCAGAGCTCACTTGTCCTTCAACAGTAGTTACCATTTAACAAAAATGTTTAATTTGTTTCGTAACTGCATAATACACTGACGTAGCAGAAAATATTACTATTAACTTAAATAACTACAAACCAACAATTGTTCATTCGATTATTGACTAATCGGGTACTAGTTACGTGCTGAATAACATTAATTGAATGCAATACAAATTTGAATTTTTTTTTTTTAAATTTTGTCTTGTTTGCAAATATATTATTTTGTGAATAAATGAAATTATTAATTGTTTAGATCTGGAATTAAATTTAAATTTGAAAAAAAATATTATTGGTTAGTGCTTTTGTAACATAGTAAATTATTTTTTTAAAAAGAGGAAAGACGGAACGAAAATCTAAACGTCTTGTCACGCAAATCTTAATGCATAAAATATATAAATTAAATGCCGATTATGGTTATATAGCTACAGTGGGCACAGTTTTACACTCCGAATAAGAATTATATAATTGGTTTGCAAGGTGACTTGTACCAGACTTAGTGACTTTTAAAGACGTGCGGTTTTTACGACAAACGTATACAGAGTGACTTAAAATCAAGTAAACCGAAAATGAATTTTTTTTTATTGTTGTACACACCTGTTGTTGTCAGAGAACACAAATGCCCACCGCAACACCAAGAAAATTATCATGATTTGATCCAGCGAGAAGCCTGCCAGTACCACAGTCTGACAAAACTCCTGCACACATCTTCCACTCGCGACGCTGTGTTGCCAAGCTTCAGTATAGGTTACCTTATTCACGGACATACACTATACACAAAGCCACTGCTGTTTGGTGGAAACGATTTCGTAACACTTACCGCCCAAAAAATATATACACCCGACTTGATGTTTGTCATTAGCAACACATAAATCTCTCAGGTTCTATGACGTGGCTGTTATTGCCCCTCAGTTCTGTGTACACTCAGTCCTTAGCTACTTATTCACTCGCAGCTGCTCCAATGAGTGGTAAGTTTATACATCTGACAAGAGAGCTCTGGGTTCCGTGAGTGTTTTCATGCAGGTCTATTGTTGGCTTAGAACAATCGACAACGAGATAAACAAACGGTGTTCTAAATCGCAGAAGTACCTGAAATGCCAGGAGTTTGAAATCAAACTTCTTCTCAAATTTATTCCAGAGATTTCTTGATCACTAGTTATTACTTGCTCGAGTACATCCTACATAAATTATTTTGTTAACCAACAGTGACGTCATATGGTTTTCTGAAAGAATTATGGCAGTTATTCAATGCATGTTTTCTAAAGTTTTCTTAGAATGGCTTAACTGAGAACGGTGACTAAAGAGAAATCCTCGCCTAGCGCATGTGTTGTATCGTGACACGCGTATTCTTTACTGCGCAAAACTTTGTAACTTATTCATATTACGTTTATTTACGATACAATACACCCTTCAAGTGAGGTGAGGGGGTTTAACGGACCTCAAACAACGAGGCATTAACAGCCGGTGAGGGTGAAGGGAACTTAAGGGACAGCACAACAGCCATGCCTGAGCCGGGATTCTAACCCAGGACCTCTCGCATCGTAGACTGGCGCTTAACCGACTATGCTACGGAGGTCGGCAACGCACGTTTGGAACTAGTATTCTATAATTTCAAAAATTCAGCATGATCGTTAGAAGTAATATTTTTGGACCTTTCTAAACGGGTAAAATTACTTTTTTTAGACGGCTATAACTTAGAAAATACAACAATCCCACCCCCCCCCCAGAAACAGTTAAGTGAAAAAGGAAATGAATGCGATGGCTTTTACTTCATTTATCCCAAAATATAATGTTAGGGTCACGGCTTAGAAAAAAAAACAGTTTGTAGCTATGCTGGAGGGCTTAGAGATTGTTTATGTAAAGATGTTTTAGTTATGATTTACATTGTAATCGACAACCGTACTCTGAAATATTTTTTCTTTTTGTATATTTCACCATAAAGCGTGTGAATTTCAAACACATTTAAGGTCGCCGCTTACCAAGCGTATCAGATGTGTTACAGTGTGTTCTAAATACTTTTTTTTATCGAAACTATTCCACATGTGCTCATTGTACGAGTGTACAAGAAGAAAACACACTTTCGGCAAGGTGAGGATGTAAATTTTGAGACAACATGCTCATTACGACAATGTTTCGAAGCCCTTAAACATGGCTTAAAACGGACTTTTACGACTGACGTACTTCATAATGTACTTAACGGATATACGTAAAACAAGGAAGAAACGTGCAGTGAACTTTGCTAAAGACTTTCCGTCAATAAAATCATATTATCGCCGCTAAAAGTTCCACAGTAAAAATGGATGGGCGGAAATCTTGCACGGTAGTTGAGCGCTTGGCTCGTTGAGGCGACGCGGCATTTGATGAGCGCTTTAAGGTCGCCCTTATGTCTCCGTCGGCTTTGAGCCTCTAACGCTCGGGTAGGCGGCTCTCTTAAAGACGGTTAAGTTGGCAATGTGGGCGCCCAGCTAAATAATACATCCAGGACAAGACTAAATAGACGAGGGCGGGCAGCGCGCAGTCAGCTCGAGTTGAATGAGTGTCTGGATGTGGCTGGCGAGGGCAGCTCATTTCCTCCGCAGGTCTGGAGAAAACTGGCTGGGTCTACGAGGGCCGGGGGAGGGAGGGGATGATAAATGCAGGCTGGAAGAGAGATGTTTCCTGAACAAGGCCTGATGCCGCTAATGTAGGCGATCTCCGGTCTGGAAGGACGTGACTGAGACCAACACTGACGACTTCGGCCGCAGACTTAGGGGCTGCGACGTTGCCATGATTAACTACTCCAAGGTTGTCGTCTTGAGTGTAAGGAAGGAGGAAGGGCAACAGCTGACATTCGCAAGAAAACTGCCTGAGGCCAAGGTGTCTGAAGGCATTCATACGGCCGGTTCACAGAACATTTTATTGTATGAATGATTTTTTTACATTTGTACGAGCTGTGTTTTGTTTTGTAGACATACATATTTAATTATTTTTCTACTGCAATGAAACTTTCTTAGATTTCTTACGTTTCGCATAGTGGCTTGTCAAAATCCAAATTTGAATAAAACGGTTTTATGCTAGAAATGAAAACCAACTGAGTTACCGAAATTAATAATTAACCCAGAATAACAGTAACACGGGCTACACCAAGACGTATAAAACAGTATTAAATGTATTTTATCTGCATTCCAAAAATTCAGATAATTCGTAATATTTTTATTTTAAATTCAGTAGACAAAAAATACTAATTAGGGCCTATATTGTGTAAGGTTCTATACATATATTGACTTAGCCCGTGATATTGTTCTTCTGAGTGAAATATTTCTTTTTGGCAAGTAAATTGGTTTTCCTTTCTAACATAAGACAGTTTTATGCAAATTTGGACTTTGACAAGCCATTGTAAAAACCCATGAAAGCTAATAAAAATTAAATTAAGCAGATTTTAGTTACATTGTATGTCTACAAAACAAACAATACTGGAACAAATGCAAAAGCAAAAATTATTAAAACAATTAAAAGGTCAGGTTTACTTATCCCTTAAAAGCTAATGCAGTAAAATGTACACTTAAAGAAGTAAGAAGTAGAGAGTAAAATATTGAGCCTACACAACAGCGAGGTTACTGCCTTAGTTTATCACTTAATGTATTGAATTTTTTTGTTGTTGTAACATAGCGTTTGCTACGTTACATTTAAAGAAAATTTGTTTGTTCATTTAATTTGTCTAATAGTTGGTAACAATAACTCATGTATATTTCGATAAGTTTAACGTAATGCTAGGAAGCAGGGATTTGGAATAGTTTGTCTTTGGTAATGTTGTAATGTTTATTTATTTTATTGTACTGGTATCCACGCATTTTATTTGTAAATATTCAGATCATAAGTTTGTCTATGCTCAGAACATCGGACTGTTGACAGCTCAGATCGTTGAAATCGATTGCAAGGAAAAATGTGTGATGGGAATAGCTACGAAGAGGGAAGTAAGGGAGTTTAAC
>PNEQ01037086.1:0-47500 GCA_003012365.1 Medauroidea extradentata
CCCGTCAAATTCAATAAAAACCATACTTGCAACCCCATCTTCACAGGGGTTTCCTGCCCTTAGGAGTGGTTTCCAGGCATTCGTTGCCAGACATTTTCTAACTGTTATTTTGCAAGGAACATCCTGTCACAGTTTGTCGCAGAGCTGATGACTCACCCTGTATATATATATATATATATATATATGTGTGTGTGTGTGTGTGTGTGTGTGTGTGTAGTATATTGTTTGTGAGTGGTCAGAGCTTCAAGTATGCTTCCTGGCAGCTGCTCAAGAATTATGGTTTGTATGGACAAAACCGGAGGGCTTTTCGCGATTTCATTCTTTTAATGGTACGTTTATTCTCGTCAGCGCGTGATAAATCTGGTTCGTCAGCGCCTGACGAAGACGCGCTCTGAAATTTCTGTATATGCGAGCTACATGGTTAGCATCGTTTGGCTGGTCATTGGGAATAAATACTGTCTCTAAATAATTAGCTGCTGTCTCAGCTTTTTGTTGTGGCGTGAAAGCTGTGCTATTTTGGCCTTGTACATGTGGGATTACATTACGTTTATTAGTTAAGACATTGGTCATGTGTCAGAGACTGTTATCAGTGGTGATCAGTTGTGATAGTTTCTATTCCACTGTTCTGGTTGCCAATGAAATAACTCTGTTTTAATTTGCTCTCTAAGTGAGTCAATTTGCGTCATTTACCTCGTTTTCCCTCGCGAGTAGCGCCTGCGTAGTCGGATATTTTTGAGTGATTAGCCGCATGATATTGTCAGGCAGCGAAGCACCTACGGTCCTTGGGAGTTTTCTCCGTGATGTGTTTACTTATACCTAATTGAATTAGCTCTGTGATGTTGTCAAAAGCAAGGTGTAATTCCTCGGGCGTGCCAATAGGAGCTGGTTGATTAAGGATGTTCATGTGCCAAAAATTCATAATTGTACATTTCGCGACATACCGTTCGTTTTTTAGACGTTACTTGTGACTTCATTTTCCACTTGTAACATTTTTTTGTCTCTCATAGTTTTCCAATTGCGGCATGTCAAAGACAGAACTTTCAAGTTGCAGGAAGATAGAATTAACGTAAACCAAGCGACATACTAGAATTAAATAATTTACACTAAAATTAAATATCATGGACCACATGCTTAAAAATTTAAAAATACACAGCAAAGTCCTTTTGTCTTTTTTTTTAAATTGCCATAAATTAAATTAATTTTCATTTTCAGATTTGAAAAATTACTAAGGAATTTCATTGTGTGTTTTAAATCAGTTTGTATATGGTCCTTAATGTATAATGTTAGTGTAAATAATTTCATTCGAGTAAGTCACTTGGTTTTTCTTATTCCTATGTTCACGTAACTTGCAGATTTCAACTTTTTCAAGCCGCAATGGGAAGGCTATGAGAGTTTAAAAAATCTTAAAAGTGGAAAACGTAGTCACAAGTAACTGTTTATTGACACGATCACTATCTCGTGCAAATATAAATCTATGAGTTTTTGTCACGTGAACGCCCTTAAGACGCGCATCCAGATAGCCTTGAAAGCCTCGCCAATTCGCATGTTCGTGGTCTTTCATGTTTCTAGCTGGCCTGATGTCAGTTTTTAATTGCTCAAAATACAATGTGTATTGGGTAGGGGTCCGAGGCCAGTTCATGAATTACTTCTAAAGTGAATGTCAAGCGAAGGCCTTTACATAAGGAAAGTGAAGATATTTTGGTCAGCACTTAACAACGAGATCTTTAGCGCTGGTGGGGGGTGACATGATGTGAGTATGGAGCAGTGCCGGAATGAATGAGCGGGAGAAACGGGAAATCCCCGAGAAAACCCGCCGACCAGCGGCATCGTCCGGCATGATTCCTACGTGCGAAAATACGGGAACCGACCCCTCTGGGAATCGAACCTGGTTCGCCTTGGTGGGAGGCGAGAGCTCTGACTCCTCGGCCACAGCGGCCCCCTGTAAATACGGCAGTGTCAAGGAAGTCGGGCTGGTGACTTAACTGCGGGGGATCTTAGTAGGCTCATTAGGAGCATGTATGAAACAATTGTGCTGACATTGGTTGTTCACGCCCTGCAGCCCCAGGCGGGATGCTTAAAGAGTTCAGGTCGCCAATAGCCGAAATAGTAGGTTAATATTTATTAATTCGTTTAAAACTGCGCGCGTTTCTGTATGGACTGGAGGACAGTAAAATGAGTAAAATTAAATGTGCTGTTTCATGACTTTAAATTCTATATCCTCAGCTTTTAGGGTAGTTAATCGCCTCCTTGATATATTTCTCTTTCTTTTCTGTGGTAGAAATAGCCAGTGTTATAAATTTTAGCCGGAAAGGGGAATATAAATAAGCTAGCGATGAAAGGTAACAGAGTTCATTAGTTTAAGAAGATACAAGGAAATAACAACAGTAATACGACGAGTGGAAGAAATAGGATAAGTCGAGACAGAATATAAGTAAAGGGTCGCTCTCCTTCCCTAAGTCAAAAGGAGACTCACCGCTCGTACCGCCGTTGAAGGTACAGAACAAGACTTCTTTTGCCGTCGGTGCTCGTTCTAAGTCAGAACGGTCGCACACAAACTCGAACCCAGAGTCCGCAGAAGTCCGTAGAAGAAAACTCTGTCTCCTACTCTGACTCTCCTGGTAGCTAGCTTGGTGTCTATACCATTCTTCGCACCCCCACCAAGCCGTCAAAATCCTCCCTTCAGATTGCGGAACAATCTCTGCTGAATCCAAGAGTTTTGCAAAGTTGTTTTGGTAAGTGTTAAGACACACTTGACTCCTCAAGTCATCAGATTCCTGGGCCACCTGTGTTGCTGAAATCCTCCTCTTTTTGGTGACTTGTTGATTACCCAGCACCCACTGACCGCCTTTCTGCGACGCCACCGACGCCGCAGGGTTGTGCAACCGTAATACCGTCTTTCCGCGACGTAACCGACGCCGCGGGTTGCTACACTGTAACACCTGGAATTGAAAAGCGAATTTTTGGGCGTAAGTATGTTTCGCATTTTGCAGTTAACTGTGTCTGGCGTCGTGAGAGATAATCCATCAGCTCCTGCATCTTATTCCGTATGCAGCTGAATTTCAGAATAAGACTTTTCCTAAAGAGGGGCAGATTACTGGGGTTACTTGTCTGTCCATTATGTGGCACTGGGTTTGCACAGGATCCATGCAGACAAGGCAAGCCCATTGTAACTTGGCACTTTTCATTTAGTTTGTTACTTGAATAAAACCTGATCGCAAGCAGCTGACACAGCTGTATGCAGAGGGTACCCAGTTCTGCGTCTTTGCTCACAATAGAGTAATGGGCTATTTTCTCAACCAATGTTTTGAAGGAGAAATCAGAAGGAATGTTGCGGCAGTCGCTGCGAGCTGTTCCGTGGCCATTTCCATATTAGTTCCGGTGTTGGCCGCTGTGGCGTGGTCGACTTAGGAGCTTGCTCCTGATTGGTCGGGGAGCTCAGTGGACTTTGATTGAGGGGTTTGCTTTGCTGGCTGCTGAGTGCCCTGTGACGAACTAGAACCAACGGGCTTTTCGCTACCGTTTCTGGGTGTTTTGACAGACATTTTTCCCTTACTACCTGCCTTTTGGAGACATACAGGCCGTTAGGCCTCTAGGGATTTGCCAAGGCTGGGAAATCTACATTGGAGAAACCCTGCTATTTCAGCGCGCTGAGTCTGCGAAGTTTAGCTGCAGGGTGGTGCGATTATTTCCCTGAACTAGGATTGGGTTGTTGCCAGACAGGAAAACTGCTTAGGGAGCTGTATGACTGCTATGCTCTGCTGTTGTCGCTCCCTCGTTTCCTTCTGGGGGAGTAAATGCCACTTCTCGGCTTTGTAGAGTTGGCAGTCTTGGGAGGCTTTGTAGGGTTGGCAGTCTTGGTAATTGGCACCGTAGCTGTCAACACAGCCCGCACAGATTCGCTTGGAGTGATCGTCACGATCCTCTTGTACACAGGCTTTTGTTAAGTGGTTCTTTCCATGCAACTTGCAGCGGGGCAGGGCACGACAAAAGCTTGCTCAAGTGCCCAAAATATTGGCAGTTGGTGCACTGTAGGCGACCTGGGGGGGGGAGGTAGTCTTCAACTTTGACCAACAGGCCGCAGAGGGAGCGCACATAATAAATTGTAGATTACAGTCATTGTCGCCTAGCTTAACTACAAACATGTGGGAGGGCTGGCGATCTGGCATGGAGAAGTCGGGCTTCACCAAAATGGGTTGCTAGCCCAGTGCTTCTAGCTCTTCACCAATGAATTCAGTTGGTAGCGACTTGTCTAGCCGCTTGATGGCGACCTTCGGGGGAAGCCCATCGCGGGGTGTGACGACAGTAAAGCCCCCTAGTTCCTCTAGTAAGGCAATTGCTCTTTGATAGTCTCAGTAGGAGGCTGGCATGTACTCAATTCCCCGCGGTAAATCCCAATTATTGGTGGGCTTAAGAAAGCGAGATCTAAACTGCCTGACCACACACCCGTAAGTGCAATCACCAGTGCGGTTCACTGTGATTAGGCAAATGTCGGGTATTCGAGGTGGCTGTGGGGCGGACTGAACACCAGTCTCGCTTGAGGGCGGGATGGACTCTGAGTCCATCTGTGTGCTACGCATCGGCACTGGTCCTACTCCTTTCGGCGTGTTTCGCCTCGCAGGAAGGTTCTTGTGAACCCTCCATGGTACAGGGTGGGGCCCTCGAGGGGGTTGGTGAGTGAGAGAGAGGTTTTGGCCAGCGCTTAACATCGAGGTCTTCAGCACTGGTGAGGGGTGACATGAGGTGAGCGTGGAGCAGCACCGGAATGACAGGGCGGGGGAAACGGGAGATCCCCGAGAAAACCTGCCGACCAAGGACATCGTCCGGCGCGATTCCCTCATGCAAAAATCGGGGGTCCGACCTCGCTGGGAATTGAACCCGGATCGCCTTGGTGGGAGGCGAATGGTCTGACCATTCGGCCACCGCGGCCCTCCCCCTCCCCCCGCCGAGGGGGTGGGAATGCTAAGAGTATTCAAGGCGGATGTGCGAACTAGTTGCTAGATTAACACTAAGAAAACTTATTGTAATTTATTTGATGCTATTAAAATAGCATCAGACATGTTACATTTTAAGAAATCCCTTGGTGTCAAGCACTTGCTAGCTTGCCTAGACTAACAAACTAACTAGCTAAATACCTACCTGGAATCTAGAGCTATAGTTACCTAGCCTATGTGTGTACTTTCGTTGGCACAGTTTCGTATCAGGCACACATATATACTGCTGAAGATGAAGATTCTGTACTCCACATCTACTAGAAGAGAGTTCGCTAGAAAATTGGGGCTTACAAAGCCTGGACGGTCTCTAAATTGCTCGACCAATGGTAGCAAAGCATGTGTGATTGGCTGGGCTCTCAGCCAATGAGTAGCAAGCACAATCCTAATTGGCTGAGAAACTTGTAGTAATGTTGGCTGGTGCTCTGCTGAGACTGTTAAACACAGAACTTTTTTTAAAAATTATGTAACATGGTATATTTTTTATTAAGGGCAATATTTTTCTCCTGTTCAATGATCTGTTGG
This sequence comes from Medauroidea extradentata, assembly GCA_003012365.1. Lineage (NCBI taxonomy): Eukaryota > Metazoa > Arthropoda > Insecta > Phasmatodea > Phasmatidae > Medauroidea > Medauroidea extradentata. The sequence continues at coordinate 5,514 of PNEQ01037086.1, forward strand.
CTTTTGAAATTTTTCTTACTGGCTATGTAAGCGGATTCCTTTATTTTTCGTTTAATTCTGTCTTTTTTCTCACATGTTGCAACAAACATCGTAACATCTCAGTGATATTATTGTCCACGCATTTTCGTATTGACCACTGGAATATTAGTTTAGGAAATGAAAATTTACACGAATCTAGATAAAATCTTTGACTATCCAAGAAACGGGTGCTAAGCAGCATGGCGTAAATAATTCCTGTTACCAATTTTTGTTCGTAGGCGTGTTTACTTTATATTTGCAATTACTAATTTATAAAAAAAATATACTGATAGTTTTTCTACATATTCAAACTTAGTTAATCTTTTATTACATTATCAGGCCTAATATACGCTGAGAAAGTAACCAATTATTCTAAAACTCAGTTGATTCTTATCACTACCGCACATTTTTTAAGTAGGGAAATTGAAGATTATGTAACGTTTGTAAATTCAAAATTTGTTGTAGGTATTTATTTGATGTAATTTTTAAACCTATAATTTCGATTTGAGATATTACTTGAAAGTTTGTTTTAAAAAATACTTATATCATAGCTTCATTTCAAATCACAGTGACATGTAAACATTTCTCTTTGGGTTAGATAATCTATGGAAGTTATGATGTTTGGAAGTTTTTGCTAAGAAGGAAATAAAAAAACCTGAATAAAGTTGTGAACATTGAATTATATATTTAAAAATGTGTAAAATAACATGTCTGCTGGGAAGGAAGCTACAAAAATCTCAGTTATAATTGATGTGAGATAAGTACAACTTATTTTAAATTATAGATTGTGTTTCAGTAGCTAACAAATAACTTTTATTTCATTTTCTCATCATTGGCTTTGATCTATATTTACAAATGTTTTATCACGATAAACCTAAGTAAAAAATTAAGAGAGTCTCATTAGCTCTACCAATATTTTTAAATAGTTAGACCGCGGCATTTAATTTGAACATTCTTCATATAAACAACTAGAATGTTACATTGGCGCAGCAAGTGGGGCCAGAAGAACACATAGATTAAAGAGCGATTAGTAAATCAGTAAGGAAAGAAAAACTCATTATTTTCTTAGAAGTGGGATACTGCCACTATTAATGATAAATAATTTGAATACCCATCCGAACAAATGGCAGACCATACTGATATTGTTCATACTAATAAGATAACTGAAGTTGAACCGATGACTCAGTCAGCTCGTGCTGTTAGCATGTCAGACGACGTTCATGCTGACATTACTCAAAATGCTTTGCAACAACTGATAGCTATGATCACATCCATGCAGCAGCAGTATAGGGTACAAGGTGAACAGGCCAGAGAGCAAGTTGAACAACTACGGCTTAGTTTGACTGAACAGGCTAGAGTACAAGCTGAACAGACTAGAGTACAAGCATAGCAGGCTAGGGAGCAAGCTGAAAAGATAAATGGCTCCATTGACAGTTTAAAGAGAGCAGATTAAAAAAATTATCCAGCTCAGTCAAAGTGTAGTGGCACAAGTTTCCAGCTTACAAAACGAACTGACCACACATTCACAACAATTAAAAGGGGATATAAGCACCATCCGGGAGGAGGTTGAACAAGTTAGGGAGCAATGTTCCAAACAGATTAGTGAAATTGAGAACCGTATTGTGACTTTAGAAAATCAAGGTACAAGCTCAAGCCTGGAGAAAGTTAATGAACATCTATCTGGACAGTTTTATTCTTTCGACAGGCATTTAGAACAACGCCTTTAGCAGGTCGAGAATAACAGGCATTTATAAAGGGCTTAACTGACAGTAAAATAGACAAAGTAAAGAAATTAGTTCAGCAAAAGACGAGATAGGTCACGTCGCTACAGCACTGCATAACTTATAGGTTAACAAAACGCCAAGCACAGATTTCTCACATGAACATACAACCACATCATCCAATAATAACTTCTTCAATATAAGTATAAAAAAACCAGTTGGACAATCTCTGCGCACCAGTAGGTGCACACATGCACAACCCTTTAAAACTCTGGGTAGAAAAAAGTTCCAAGGTTCGAAGGAAGAAAATGAAAAAAATCCAATAAGCTTCTGCAATTAAGTTTGAAGAATACGCTAATATGTTTAGCCTAACTGATGAAGAATGTTTAAATTTGGATTTAAGTTCAACTTATTACTATTGGTGGGAGCTCTTCCGACCTAATACAAGCACATACTCTGATTTCAAAGGTAGATTTATTAAACATTTTTGGTGCAAAAAAATCAAGGGAAGTTAAGAGCTCGTTTAGGCTACATACTAAAATATTTACTCCTGGTCGAGTAAAAAAAAAAAATAAACATATTTATCACAGATTTATGCAAATTCGAGGCACTTTGATCAGCCAATCAGCTCAGAGGAATTTATAGAGATGGTATTACATCAGTTTCCATATCGGTATCAGTCTCACTGGTCAGGACATCACTTCAGCGAATCGTCTGCATTCAGAGAGGCTTTATTAGCTTTTGAGAATATTGACAAACTACAACGTCATCAGTTCTATAAAGAGCATGACCGAATGGTTAGTGCAGACAGTTCTCCACCATTATACCCACCAGAAACAGATCGTGTACATAAAGGTGCAGATAAACACAGCAATCATCCTCATGTTCAGTTTTACCATACTGAACCAAAGCGGTGTAGTCCTCAGATTAACTGTACTGGAAATCCCATCGTTTCGAGGCAGGAAATGCTATTTACGTGTCAACTACAAAATAGCTATTATCAGAGTAAAAGATGGAAAAGTTCGTTAAAATATATATGGAAAACAAAAATCTTACAATGCTGAAAGGAAGGAAAGAAATGAGGACGAGCAGCAGACATGTGAAGAACATATATAAACATCCAGTGCTAAGTTATATCGAAATTAGTAATGGTAACACTGATGAGAATACTAGCACATTAAATGGTGGTTTGTCCGAACTTGGAGAAAGTATAATAAATAAAGTGTAAATGACAGTACAAATTATCAACCACAAACGCGTCAAGGAATAAGCAGTTTGCATGAAAACGGATATTTTGCAAAGCATACTCCCCTGGATCAACCGTTTCTACCTGTAAATTCGCATGGTTCTTGGAATAACCGTGATGATTTTAACCATAACAGCGAAATTTACAATCAAAAGCTAAAACTAGAGGAGGTCAGTAAGATACGGGACCGATCACTGACCCGTCAGGCAATTTGCTCCTCAAGAGATCCCGTTGGCATTAAGTTTAATCTACATTACAAAATAGCAGAGCCATCTACTTTAACTGAAATAGTAATTCATACAGTTATGCTAGGAGAAACCTATCCAGAATTTTTTTGACTGAGAAAGACGAGGAGAAAGTAAATTTGCAGGAAACTTTATGCCCTGAATTAGTGTTTAAAGTTTGTACTTTATGCCCTGAATTAGTGTTTAAAGTTTGTAAATTACAAGTTCCTGTTTTATTAGATAGCGGCGCAGAGATAAGCTGCATTACGTAAGAATTTTGCGAAGCTATTTTGGCTACAGATTTATAATTACCTATTTATCCAGTGCTAAGTCTTAGAACTATTTGTGCTAATTCAAATACTGGTCCTCTTGTTTGCCAGCAAGTCTTACTCTCTGTAGAAGGACTATGTAAAAATAAGAATGCTCCAGCATAAGTCATTAAGGGACTGAGTAAACCAGTTATCCTGGGAGCTGATTTTCTAACAAGGTATAAAATCAGACTGGATTTTGGTGGATGGATAGTCAGCACGCATGCATCAAAGAATCTTGCACCTCTACATTGTGGACCTTTCCGTGTATTAACAAGATAGCTTGTGAATTAGCTTGCAGCAAAACTGGAAAAATAATTGGCACTCATAATTTTGTTCCGTTAACAGTGTAAATACTGTAAGAATTCGTTATCAGCCTGAAATAAACTGTGAGGATAAAGGATTTGTAATGGATTGCTTATTCTTCTGAGAAACTTGAGTATAATGTTGTGGATATTTACATATTATTTTATGAATGAGGAAAGGGTACAATATTTGAAGTATTGTTAAAAAGTATGGTTTATACGCGATGTGAAAATCCGCTATTAGGGATAATAATTTTTAAGCCAACGTTAGTAACTTACTTCTCAGTTTTGTGTCGTAGAAAGATATCCACGAAGAGTTTCGAAAAAGGAGAACTTGGACGAAGTATAGTTTCGTTATTAAATTCAAGACTGATTTAACGGACATGTATAAAAGATAAACAAATCCTGACTGTAACAGAATAAAATGTAATATGTCTAATAGAGTTTCACTGGACAAGCCCCATTAGGAAAAGCTGATACAAGAAGAAAATAAAAATCGTGATTCGTTGCTAGTGAAGATGAAGTCCATGTCTGAAATTGAGTTGCGTCCACAGTAGGTTCAACAATATTTTGGATTGGTGTGTCCTGAAACAGCTTTATTATGTCATATCGTGAAATCGGAGATCGTCTCACAGCGCAACCTTCCTGGGGATGACTATACGGAGTGCTCCTTCATCTTTTTGAACGTACTGTGTGCAAGGTCCGTCAGGCAGAACATTCGGAAAATGCTGGGTTTCTCTCCTTCAAGGACAGCCAACAGAGTGGCAGTTTTTGGGATCCAGCATCAACAGTTTAAGTAAATGCACATGTGTCACTGTGTTTAATTTGTTTCTAATATATTGTTTTATTATTTTCAATTAAAAAAGGCGAAAAGGAAAATATTACAGAACAAATACTAACTTTAAATATGAAATCAAAGATATGACAAATTTGCATAATTTAGAGTAGGTGACAAAGAAATTTTAAATTTTAACGCAACATTTGTTTTTAAATTTCACTTCTTTGCTAGAAGCAAAACATAATTGAAATTTAGCGGCGCTTTCTGTAACGTTTGTGAATTCAAAATTTGTTGTAGGTATTTATTTGATGTCATTTTTAAAGCTATAATTTCAGTTTGAGATATTACTTGAAGGTTTGTTTTAAACAATACTTATATCATAGCTTCATTTCAAATCATAGTAACATATAAACATTTCTCTATGGGTTATATAATCTATGGAAGTTATGTTGTTTGGAAGTTTTTGCTAAGAAGGAAATAAAAAACCTGAATAAAGTTGTGAACTCTGAATTATATATTTAAAATTTTATAAAACAGCACGTCTGCTGGGAAAGAAGCTACAAACGTCTCAGTTATCATTGGTGTGAGATAAGCACAACTTATTTTTAATTATTGATTGTATTTCACTAGCTAACAGATAACTTTTATTTCATTTCCTCATCATTGGCTTTGATTTATTTTATTCAAATGTTTTACTACGATAAACCTAAGTAAAAATTAAGAGAATCCCAATAGCTCTGCCAATATTTTAAAAAAGCTAGACCGCGGCATTTAATTTGAACATTCTTTATATAAACAACCAGAAATGTTACAACGAAATGATAAATAATTTTCTGTTAGGTGTAAGTTTTAAGAAGTCAATAAAAACTTTTTAGCTTTAAATTGAAATCTGCACGAATGAAACATTAGTAAACTTACTAAAATACACAGGATATACACTTTGTCCCGTTATCACATCAAAACTTCGTAACTTGATAACTATTCAAGATAGATAATATTGGTTTGTTTTAAAATATTTAAGTCTGTAAAATAGTTATACATCTTAGTGGAATAAGACGGATTAAAATAGTTAACCTCCAGGAGAAATCATGTATCATATGGCATTTAGAATTCGAGTCTGTGATTACATTACATTAGAGTTATTGACTTCAGTATGACAAGTAACCTCCGGCAAAATTAAATTACATAAAGCAGCCCCCATACTGCGAAATTCAGTTCTAACTCACATTTTTTTTTGTGGTTTTGTTACAAACTAAAATACTGAGTTTAGAATGTGTAAAAGCATCTTGTTCATGACCGTCTTCAGTATATGGCCCAGAAGTTATACCGAACTTGGCATTACTGCGTCGCGAGTAGAGCGTACGTGCCGGTGGTTAGGTATGTTACAGAACTATCTGGTTCTTATATGCAGTATATATATATTCGGTATACCTTACTCTAAGTCATATTGTAGAAATCTTCGAACAATCTGTAATGCCGAAAGAATACGTCAATATAGTTATGTACCATAGATTAGCATTTAAATGGAAAAAAAGTGTATTTTTTGTAATGTACGAATGTAAATTACATTCCTTATTACATTATATATATATTATGTTACATGCTCGCTTGTATTAGAAGCATTCATATGCGTTTACATATATAATCAGGCATTTTAACATTTTATTAAACCTTTTATGAGCTGTTTGAACCATTAATTTATTCCTAAATATATTGACTTAAATACTAACAAAACATTTCTGGCTTGAGAATACCTTATGAGAGGAGATGGCACAAAAGATTATGAGCTTAATCCACTAAGAACAAAAAAACGTGGATCTGTTAAAGTAAAGCCATTTACTGCGCAAAAGTATAGATGTATAAAATAAAACGCAGAAAAAATGTGTGGTAATTTATGACGAAATAAAAAGTACGCAAATAGACGACAATTTCATCATAAAGGTTTACAGTTGAATACTATACAGTAAATATTTTTGACGATTTAAAAATGTATTTACTTCTAGTCCATTAGACCATATAAAATGTGTATCTGACAGTGTTGTTTCAACTGCACAGGTTCGTTAAATATGGAAGCCTTCATTTAAATTTAATCCAAAATAATAATAATTTCCTTAGTTTTTACTACTGAGGCCACTCACTACAGTGACATCTACTATATATGTTACTTCGCACACACATACTGCATACTTAGGCCTACACTAAACAGGATGTCATGTAATTTGCGATATGACTGTGCTAAGTGAATCTGATAATAAAATTAAAAAGAAAATAATCATATGCTAAAAAGTCGTAAGACCCTTAGTTGACGAGAAATATTTCACTGAAGTTCCAAAAAAAACCGCGAAGTGGAAGTAAAGTGTTCTGTAATTGGTGCATACGGACTGCGCCTCATATATTTTTGACAATAACTAATAGGAAAATACTCGGTGAAAAATCGTCAGTTACTTTGTTTTTCGAGAAAAATGTCCTGGTAGTACGAACAACCTAACCGACATTCCCGCTCAGTGGTATTTTGGGCCGGTCGACATTTTACATATGAGTATATTCCTCTTAGCTTTATTCAGATATTCAAGTAGTGCAGTCCGTACCCGCAAATTACTTGACATCTTGTTTAGACGACAGCAAAGTTAACTATTGTTTCTCTCGTGTCCTGCCCAAGTCACTTTCTTGTCACTTCGCCCACGACGTCACCGCTACCTTCCCGAACTCACCACCGTTGACTACGCTTGCCACTCCGCAGACACACTCGTCGAAGCCAGAACTCAAGAATTTCACTTGCCACAGACTTCAGAACTACAGAACGTCCAAAAATTGCTCAGCTGGGAGGAAATCGTCTTTATATATTCACGAGGCGGTTTCCGGTACGCTCTCTCAACAACCGGTTGGAGCTCAATAAAGACTGAAGCTCTAATAAACTTGACAAATTTTATGGACACATGCCATTGCGAGTGAATGTTGTCGAGTTACAGAAAATCCTACAATAAAACACAAGTCGGCGAGGACGACGATGACAACACAAATGACAAGAGACGCAAATAGATGTGAACACAGAATTCCCAACAATGAAACCCCAGATGACAAAGATGAGACGGTTTCGGTAACTGATATCTATTCCATATTCAGGCAGGTGTACAGACTGAGGAACTCCAGTAGACAGTCTGTGACTTCTGAAAAAACATTTATTTTATGTAGGAAACGTGTCTACTTGTAGCTCAAACAATGACAGTGCAGCTGCTTCCTGATTGGTCGGGCATATAATTAGGTTATATTTTAGTGAAAGTAATCAATATATTCTCCATGTCAATATATTGTTGGCTGATGACTTGACTATTGCTGACATTAAAGGCAGATTACATTATTTTCCTTTTTCTCTGGTTTGCTACCAATGAAATTTTACTAGCATCTTACCGCAATATTATTTTACGTGTTTTCACAAACATATTCGGCTAGTTCGAATTTTACTGTTTCACATTTATTTATATTATTTTGGTTTTCTTTAAGTCGTGTGGTGAGATTTGTACCAGTTTCTACAATGTACATAATTCCACATTTCCAAGGAATTTGAAAAAAAACGTCGCATTAGACCATTATTTGGGACTGGAAAATTTCGCGAATTCAATTACCTGTAGGCTAGAATCTATTGTACTATACATACTCAAGTCCCGTCTATTCGTTCATTGACTACTGTTCCACTGAGTAGCAGCTAGTTGACAAATAGTCGGGGCTTGAGAAGGCATAGCGCAATGGAATCTAGCCTAGAGGTCATTGAATTCGCGAAATTTTCCAGTCCCTAACCATTATGTTTCTGCATTTAAAACACAGTACGCAGTATCTTCTCTTATAGCATATCCCAAGAGTGAGTGCATTTATTTGACAGCTAATTAGTGCAATTTTAGAAACCAAACCCATTACACTTATTCGTGAACCTATGTTCCAGTAAAGTGCAAGCAAGAGTGAAGGTGAAATTATCATGACAGCACAGAAAAAACAGGGAACGTAACTATAATTTATAAATGACCAAATAAAACTTTGCCAACAGAACTGTCATGTATGTCGTATATTCAAATCACCAACATTTAGTGTCATAAACTGAAACATTTTTTTTTGGATACACGCTATTGCAAGCGGATACTGCCGTGTTTCAGAAAACCCCACAGTAAAATAAAAAATTGCCAAATTATTTGTTGCCAAAGAACATACAACATACAAACAATTCCGAAAATAATGCAGTCATTCACCGAAAGATGACACGTTAAAACGTAAAAAAAAAAAAAACAGCGACAACAGTAATTAATTCTAAAATCGACTGTAAGTCACTGTTTGAAGAACGACGACACAAATACAAAATACAACAAATTAAAACAACAAGTTGTACGAAAATGGTGGCAAAAATGAACGAGGGCAGCGGGAAATTACAAATGACAAAATACGGAAATGGATGTAAACACATGTGACAATAATGGGAAAAACCAGAGGAAAAGCAGCAGACTTCCTTTGACGACAACAGAAGCAACGTTTCGGCAACTAAGATCTGTTCTCGTCTTCAGGCACATGTAGAGACCGCGGAACCAGCAGACTGCGACATTTGGGGAAAAAAAATGTTCTTTATTTATTTTATTTCTCTTACGTTTCTGGTGTCGCCATTCCTCATATCCCGCCTAAATTACGTTCTGTAATTTATTTATGTGTTTAGTGTTCATTTTTGTCGACTTTCGGGATACGACAAGAGTCTTTTCCGAAATTTTCTGTATTTTATGTGTTTGTTGTCAACAGCTTACACTGACTTTTTTCCTTTTTTTATTTTGTTTTGTTATATTGTGGGGGCTTTGCAAAATCTTTCTACATCGCTCACAATGTCGTATGTCCACAAAACGCTTCAGTTTATAGTACCAACCCATTGCAGGAATCCTTCAAAGGTCACCACACACTGTGTGTGTTGCATTTTGCCTATTTATCATGGTACTTGCGCTCTGCTTTTGAATAATATCCACACGGATATTTCAAAACCGGACCCAATAAAAGTGATAACGGCAAGTGGAGCATGTGTGTGCATAGGCCTACATTTATAAAGTACTCGAAAATGTTAATTTATTCGTAGGTAGTGTTTATTTCTATGCGATAATATATAATATGGCTCAATGATGTAGGTAGAGTTTAAACATTTTATTTGCTACGTTCTAATACAAATTGTAAACGTAACATTGAGTTCTTTTTAAAGCGGAACTTACAAAAAAAAATGCCCAGTGACTCACATATTTTCTAGGAATTTGTCTAATTCTGCCATGAGCTGGTAATATTGTTCATCAAAGATTACCAGTCTTTTCACGTGTTTGACACGGACAAATTCGGCGTCATCTTCATAACTGGATCTGATCTTGCTCAAAACCCATACGTAACTGTGGCAAATCTCGACACGTCACCGCAAATAAGTTAACTTTTGAAGCTTCAGACTGTACCTGCGCCACTAATGTTACGGCACAAGGTAGAATGTCTTCCGCGCGTTCCAATCGGCGCAGATATAGTAGTTTATAGGTGCACATGTCGGCAGATGCAAGCTACTTCCAGACTAGAATGTGAAGTACTTAAGTCGCTTACTGTTGTCCGTAGCACGAAGTAGTTATCTGTCACGACTAAGAGAACATTAGTGACGTAACTGTTACAGGTCACAGTGCCGGTGACATGTACTAGAAGTGAAACTGGCGAAACGTAGCAAGAGTTACTTGCGTAACAGTTCCAGAGTCACAGAACTGATATGCGTAGCGGAGCGAAAATAAACAACAAATTTTACTTTATAGGAGTTTAAACAAACGATTCACCCGCATACACCACGCAAAAAAAAAACTAAAATGGAAAGTCAGGCATTCAGCCGACATGTAATAGGTAATAGCTGCTGAAGCATATGCTTACATTGCACAATAAATGACTGGCGACACGTCCCACATCCCACGTATGAACATTACTACATTCATAGCGATGGTTCGTAGTATCATAAATCCTAGGTCAGAGGACCAAATACGTTTGTAGCGTGCTTTAAAAGTGATTTTATTACAGTCCACTTATATGCACACAAAAAGTTACTAAACCAAAGAGAACGTACTGTACAAAGTCGCGAACTATTCGCCAACTGTTGGCTGGGGTGCCGTCATGCTGGAATCACATAGCGACTCTGGTTTGTAATGTCACCTTTACGTGCAATGTCAGCACAGTCTACTGTAAGACAACGTACATACGGCAGGCGAAACGATTTATTTCGAACTCACAAATTGTGTTAGGAGGCTTGCTCCGTTGCTGACATATTGCTCTTGACTGCAGACAAATGAATAGGCCGTGACGATTCTCATCTGCCCACACATGAGTGTTTCGACTCCTCAGTACATCGTTACGCTGAAAGGAAGCCTCATCGGTGAATAAAGTGTTAAACTCAGGGTATGTTCTGCGTTGTTCTAGGACCATGCTTCAGAATCGCGTGTTGAGGAAAATCTGCTGAAATCATTGTAACACATTCTACAAAACGCGTACGAATACTTGCGTTGTTCTCAATATTCCGTAACACGTCTTCTTCAGACCGCACTATTCTCACCATACGTCTGCTATCGTCCCAGGCGAATGCTGCGATAGTTCCATAACAAAGGCCATGGCCGACTCTTCTCAGTTCCTGTCCTTATGTCAAGTTCTGTTTCACCGTCTTAACGACCTCACTGTCAACGCGACGTAAAACCCACATACATTACCATATAATACCGTACGTCTGTTCCGAGTAGCCGATCATGTCACCATAATGCTTTCACAGCCCCTTAAGAGGACGTGGTACATAATTCTACGCTAACAGCATTAATCTATAACTGTAGGTTTCTTAAGCCAATTTGCGGACGTTAAACAATAGCAATCCTAGACAATAGTTTTAACCAAAGTTTTAAACAAAATTGTTTACTATATTACGAACTTCTGAGGTACAATCTCTGAAGCCGGAACCTCGTGCATTTAACTACGGCGCAAGAGATCACGCGTAATGAATTAGTAATTCAGGATAAATATTTACTCATAACGTTGGCAAATACCATAAGCTAGGATTGTCATTGAGTATTTTATCCATATTGGCATCGATAAAAGCTTAGAAATCAATTGATATTTTTAGCGTTTATTTATCTACCACGCACTTTTAAGAGTGCGTAGTAGATAAATAAACGCTGAAAACATCAATGGAATTTTACGCTTTTTTCTAAGCCAAAGTGGATAAAATACTCAATGACAATCCTAGCTTATGGTATTTGCCAACTTTATAAGTAAATATTTATTCAGAATTATTCATTTGTTACGCGTGATTTCTTGCGTCGCAGCTAAATGCACGAGATTCCAGCGTTAGAAACTGTTCCTCAGATGTTCGTAGCACTGGAAACAATTTTCTTTAAAACGTCGGCCAAACTATTGTCTAGGATTACAATTGTTTAACTTTCGCAAATTGGCTTTAAGAAACCTACGGTTTTAGATTAATGCTGTTAGCGTTGAATTATGTACCATGCTCTTCCTCTTAAACGTCGCTACTCATTTTCAACCCTGATATCGCTGTAGTCTGTTCGGAAACTGATTCGTATACATTCTTCGCTCTTCTAATACAGTTTCCTTTTCTGGCCCGTATACCAGTGGCATTTCTATAAGTCGTGGCCATCGGGTTTCATTATGTCGGTATAGCATACACACTGACAAGCTGAACTACATGTGGTACATTACTGAATATCCAGCTGTTTAATGCACTTCGTCAGTACGTGTAATATGCCACGGTCTCATAAGTTTCATTATAAATAATCCGACGTGGATTGAGGCACTAGACGTGTCAGTGTACATAGCAGAGAACCGGAAGTTACTAAATGTATGTATTTTTCAAACAAACAGATGGCTGAAATTTCGTCAGCTTACTTTTAAATGGTACACGTTTTTTACATTCCATGTTAAAATTGTCATCCACCATCTTCTGTATAGTGAGCCTGCATGTTACAATGCATATACATGCTAAATCCAGAATCGCTGTAACTGTAGACTTCTCTACGTTTTAAACGAAAATGGTGGTTTTGGACAGCAGCAAGAAGAGGAAGGTTTTAAGAACTTATGTCATCGAGATCATTAAACTTTTGTCAATGTTTCATAAATCCTGGCTATCTCTTTTAATATTAACTTTAGGAGTAACTTGGTGTGTTTATTCCACAGTTTATTATTTTCCACGTAATATTACTACGAAGATTATCAGTTGAATTCCGGTACAAACTTGTTTGTCTTCCATATCTTGTTTTCCAATATTTTTAGAAGTAGTTTTGATAATGATGGAAAAACTTTGAATACTATGAATACTTAAAACTCCCGCATGGAATAAATAAATTGCATAGTTTTTGCAAATTTACTCATACATTTAGTGACAAAAGGCTTGTATTATTTATGACTAATGAAGTGATTGCAAATACCACATGGTAGCAATACTGTCTTGAAAAATAAATACGTATCAGAATTTGTTTAAAGTAACTAACGTATTTTTTGTACCAAAATTGGTCGAGAAATTGCTAACCTATATCATACAGAAAAATATTAATTCTTAATTTTTTTTTGTAAGAACATCATTAAGGCTTTAAACGTCATATGTAGTGTACACTATGTGCATTATGGTTTTTTTAAATGCAAATAGTAGTTTTGATTACAGATTACGGTGGTGCAGTCCATATCCGCTAATAACCTTGCCCCACAATTCCCCTTCACTGTTTTTACCTTATTTAAAGTTTATTTTTTCCCTAAGCTTAGAGCCATAAAACTAAAAAATACTTTATATTAAGTTTTGGTCACATAATAATATGGTGCAGTTAGGATCCGCTGATATCCTTACGCAATTTTTCCACTTTTGTCATTTTTCTCGTAAACTAAGAGCCTCGCGATGTTTTACCAAGGAGTATTCTTCTTTGCTCTGATCACAGATTCAGGTGGTGCAGTTCGTATACGTGACACACCTACCTGCTGCATATGCATGAATGCATGTGTGTATGCACATATGAATAAATGAATGTCTACACCAATGTATTATTATTATGTGTTTACGTGTGTATGTTTTCTAGTATATCTATATGAATGTGTGTATATAGGTCATTCGGAATAAAGTGAGCACTAATAATTTAACTTTTGAAAAAAAATCACTAGCCGTTACCGCATATTAGTCAACATTAACAATACTAACAGTATTGTTTGTATGATTGGTAACGAATTATTGCATGCAGTTCCGTGAATTTTCTAATTTGAATACAGCATTAGTGAAAGAACGTAAGATGTAATCAACCTCTCTGTATACCATATGCTTTAAAATATTTATTTATGCTCTTATTGACATACCTACTGACTGTGTAATTTTACTTTATTAGCGCCATCACAAAGTGATGCAACCACCAGCTGAATTCAAAACAGCCATTGACACATTGCCGCTAACGCTCGCACCACAGACGTAGTTCAAAACTCCTCCGACAGGTGGCATCAGAGTTAGGTTTTCGCCGCTTCGGCTTGCCAAGTTGCAAAATTATGTTTTCTCAGGTAAATGACATATGATTTCGTGACAGACCCTACCTATTTTAGGTGAACCCAGGCAATAAAAATTTAAGCTCGCTTAATTTCTAAAAAAATCCTACAACTACTGCAAATATTTTTGATATTTTAATTTTGAATAAAAATTTAATTTTATAGTGTGAACTAATTGTGGCTACACCCAGTGTTTATCCTAAGATTTGGTGGGATTATAGCATATTGATTGTATCTGGAGTATAATGATATAGGTATCAAAACGTTTGTCTTTACCATCAGACTAGATGACTATAATGCAGAAATGATTGTAATATTTAAAAATGCAGAAAATGTTTGGTTTTTCTTACAGTGGAACCACGTTAATACAAACCCTGTTAATGCAGAGTTCTTTCCTGTCCCCTAAAGTGAGATGAGGTAGTTAAAGGCTCAATAAAAGTTCCCTTGTACATAAAACAGTGTAATATCAAATTCAGCGGTTGAAAGCGGTGGCCAGTAAGTTTGTATTTTGAGACTAAACATCCTGAAAAAAATATTTACAAAACATTTTTAGTTTTTGTAAATACCTGTTAATACAAACATCTTTGTTACGAACTACAAAAAATTTGGTTATTTCAGGTGTGTATTAATGAGGTTCAACTTGTGCAGCACCTGCTGCAAAACTTACGTGTAACAACACAAACTAAACTGATGTGTGTGTTTTTGAGAGCATCTTAATAGCAAGAAGAATTAAAGCACTTCTTTTGCAGTAAACTCCAATTTAAAAAATACAGCACTAATTATGCTACGGAGAATTTGGTTTGTATGAATGTTTTATGTGTACTGTCAGCGTTTTGAGTGTATAATAATATTTTAGTCATAAAATGCAAAACAAAACTCAGCTGTTTACTGTTTTGTTACCATGTCAGTACTATTGTAGGCTGAAACATTAATCACACCAAGTACGTACACATCTCAACCTGTTCTGTACTCGTTCACTGTTGATAAAAACATGTAAACTACATATTCTGTATACAAAACTCATTACAACATTGCATTACGTTTTACAGTTCTAACCAGGTTTCAAGTACACTCGAACTTTCTGTTTGCTGGTTATAACAAATGCCTCTGGCCTGTGAGTTTTCGTGATTTACCTTCCTTTTCATTCAATTTGGTAGGGGTAAACATGAAGGAACTGATTATCAACTGATAGCTCTGTGTGGCCTGCTTTAGAGTTAACGTACCTAGCCATTTAGTAATCAGCACTAATGTGGTGTACAAAGAGGTCCTTACTTAAAGAAAATAGTGGCTGCTCACTGTACTACGTGCTGAAATTTGTGACGACGTTATTATTTGTAAGTAGCTCACAAGAGTTATAATTTCAGTTATACGGTATGATGTAGTTTTACACGTATGCTTCCTGTAATGCAACATTCAACATTTGGTAGTTCTAAAATGAATCATGTGTTTGCAGTGTGTATGTATGTACAGTATGGTCAAGAAATAAAGTTTTTTTTTACTTAATTGTTGTTTGATGTTGTTAATAATCTAGACAGGAATCCTTATAAGAAGGTTCTAGATTCCAGTTTTATTTACATTGCAAAGAGTAAATGCAATGGATTTAATACTGTAGTTAACCAGGTAATTTATTAAAATATACTAATTGCAATAAAATGAGAGGTGGCATCTCCAAAAACCAATATTCACATCCGAGCATGAACTACGTAGAATAAATTTTTAGCTTGACTATGATGTATAAGTGTGCAATATTTATTAGTACATTACTATCCAATTACATAATTTACTAGGCAATGTGATTTATGATAGTGTTAAGGTAAGTACCTGTAAAAAGTTTTTTTGTAGTGCACATTTTTCAGGTGATTTATTTTTATGAAGCTGATAACTCTCATGTAGTTAATTTTAAGTAAATTTGAGTACTTTTAAAAATGTTGTACTTCTAACAAAAATTGTCCTGGGAATATATATTTGCAAACCTTTATCGTAGAAGTTTTCAGAAGAAATATTTATCTGTAAACTTGATATTCGATTGTAAATTATACATCTTGACAAAGCGTGTAAATTAAACATTAATAACAATATGTTCTATGGTTTCAGAAATTTTAACTTGTATTTTTATTAATAGTCATACATTTGCCAAAAATCAAATTATGGAAAATGTGTAAAGTTGGTTTTTAATCAAAATTCGCTTAGCCTATCCAGAACAACTACTGTAAATAATCTTACCACTGCGCAAGTATATGGAGAAAATACTTTCAGTAAAGCAAATATTATGGATTGATAAACATTTTGGGTTTTTTCCTACTGTATTTTCTCTTTTTGCAGTGAACACGCATTTATGATAATGGTTTTAAAAATATTTGTTGTGAATTGTATTAAAGCATTTTATACAGTTCCTGCTAAGAGCATTCGGGAGGAGAAAAGTCATAATTTAATATTTATATGAAACAGCATTAGTTTTGTAGATGTTGCTTGTGAGTAAACTTTCCTCTTGTAAAAAAAATCGTTCACCAATTTTCCCTTTATAGCTTTCCCAAGTTACAGTTTGTATGTTTTATGTTCATTATATATATATATATATATATATATATATATATATATGACCAAAATCCCATAAAATTTATCAATATGATTTTTTTTATTTCACTGTGTCCGTTGGTTTTTGCAGCTTACAAGAATGAAAAACCTACAAATTCAGATTTAGACTTTTAAAAGCTTTTATGGGAAAACTGGCTGATTGAATTTTTTTGATGAGAGGAAAATATACTCGCAAGTAATGTCTACAAAACTAAGACTTTTTCAGATAAATACATAAATATGCCTTTTACCAACTTGATCAACCTTAATAAAGGTATTTACTAGTCTATTGAGAAAGTCTTACTCTGTATCGTCTTTGGCTTGAAGTGAGTTGAGTCAGGAGTGTGTTTGTCCGTTGTGCAATACGTATGGGTTTCTGATAAACAAATTCATAAACAATTATTTCTAATACTTTTGAATATCGTCGCTAATCTGTTGTGTTATATGATCTCCAGCCTGAGTATGTAATTTCTTTTTTCTGTTCCACACATTAAGAAAATACTTTGTTTATTGTTTTTTGAAAATTGCGTCGTCGTCGTTCATAGCAGTATGCTGAACGGAACTTGAATTCTTGAATTGCGTGTGTCGTGTGTGTGTATAGTGGTGGTTTTGAATTACAAATTAATACACTACGCATGCATTTACGAGGTAAATAACGGCAACAGTGTGTCGTAACAATTAGAGTCGATGAAGAGAAACAGTGTCATAAAACGTTAACTCGCAGTTATTGCTAACTAATATTACTACTGAGTATAGCATATATACAGCGCCCGTTCATTTAATGAGTAGATTATATTTGTGGGAGCAGTGTAATGTAAATGTAAACATTGTGCGAGCCTATGTAATTTAAAGCACGTGTCAATGTTTATGTTTACATGCAGCGGAAGTATATAAACTGGCGGAAAATAGAAAAAAAATCTGGGCTTTTATGAGTGCTCACTTTATCCTGAATCACCTATATGTATGTGACGAGTGCGTGTATGCATGCTTGTATGTGTGTATGCATAGGCGGTTATGGTTAAAATGAGCACTCAAAAAAGCCCTGCGATCTGCAAAATTTCTATTTTCAGCTAATTCGAATCTTTCCACGTGTAATGGCTAACAACGGTAAATGTCTAACCTCTATGGACACGCCACTTGATATTTACGCGTTTAAGATAAATTTTACAGTCGGTAGGAACCTATATAGTTTGATAAAAATGGTTTAATCGGTTTAATCTATATAAAAGACAATTACGACGATGTCCATTGGTTTATTCCCGCATTGTTGCATTTAACTAGAAAATACACGGAACTATATTCGGTAAAATTGCTGCCAACCATACAAGCAGTAAGACCACAGTAGTATATTATTGTGTTATATGTAATAATAACTAGTGATATTTTTCAAAGGTTAAATTTTTAGTGCTCGCTTTATCCCGAACGACCTATAAAGTCTGTATGTGTGTATGTACGAATATATATATATATATATATATATATATATATATATATATATATATATATATATATATGCACTTATGGGTGTAAACTTAAGTACGTGTTTATGTACACAAGTATGTATGTAATTGCGTAGGCGTATGTATGTTAAGTACGTATACATGAGAATATGTACATATGTGGGTAAGACTGTATATACGTATATATGTACGTATATACTTATGTATAATACAGAATGGGTATCTGAGTGGCTGATAGTCGCACCTTTTTTTATTTTCAAATTAAAATGGGTAATGCGTAAAATATTTATCACTTCTATCCACAGTAACTAAAGTGACATTTTACCTATGGCATTGTACATACTTAAATTGAGAATAAAGCATGGAACAGGCAGTTAATATATTATAAGTTTATGTAATAGCGAAAAAAGTATATTTCCTTGATGTTGTATATAAACGTTACTTTATTTTTAGATGTAAATAAATTGTACGTAATTATATTTTCACTAACAACTAAAGACATAATAACGTTTTTCTTATCTTAGTGTGAAATTCATTAACAGCTAAGAAATTATTTGTTTCAGATGTGCTGATGGCTTCAAGGGCCAGCGCTGCGAGAGTAAAGATGTCTCGAATCAGAGCAGTATGTATGGGTATAACTGTAAAGTAGGCCTCTATTCCTCGTACTATTGCTAAAACTTTCAAAACAATCGATATGTTAAATTTATTTATTTATAAATGATCTTATGCCAAAGAATCATGTTTAACAATCGAAATGCATTTGTTTTCATTCAAATCAGAATGTACAGACATTATATAGACATTCTATTTCCAAGAAATGCTAGGTGTTTTGCCTACATTATTTAACTTAAAAACGTGTGTGTGCTTGTAACCCTGTCTTTCGGTCCTAGTCGTCAACGAACACAAAAATTCTATTCCTAGTTCATTTTACCTGTTTCCGTCATTACTTTATTTCAAGTTATATTGGCACATATAATGTCAAATCAAAGCTGTTTATAAGAACGTCAAACAGACACTTCTAGTGCGATAAAGAAAGTGAAATATCAGCTACATGTGAGAATATTGTTATAATATTGTGAAGGAGCATTTAACAAAAAAAAATTATAAAATTATATAAATGTGTGCCATTCATTTAAATTTAAATTGAGTTAAAATATTTGGAGTGAAATGGTGAAGTTAATCGACCGGAAGACGAACCAGATGGCGCTGACGCAGCGATGAGCAACCGATCCAAGCGTCTCGTGGATATCTCGCGACATCTTGCATTCAGAGTTTGAGGTCAACCATCCTTTGGCTCGAAACATAATAGGTACGTAAAAAATGAATGTTTCTGTTCATCCTGAGCCTTTTTTTGTACGTAGTACATGACTCAAGTTTCATTAATTGTCTTTAATATGTTGTTCTCATGTAACTTACATCTTTGGTCTTCATTCGTTCTTAAATTATTTAAACTTCTCGTATTTCTTTTGTGTCTGTTACTGACAAATAAATTATAACGAATCATAACTTCGTAGAGCTACTTATTCTTCTTACTAAGCTACTGACATTTTACCGAAAAAAGTAGAGTTCACTTCACGTAACCATCTTAGAAAAAACTGTGTTCATGTCAGCTTTATCATCTTTGGTATTATGTACAGCAATGTAATTTTATCAGTTCCTAAAGTTTTATGTGCATGATGCACAGATATGTTCCTCTTGTGTTTGTAATTTGTGTAAAAATTTACTTTATTGAAAATGTAACACTCATTAATCTTGTATCGAAGTTGCTACCAGCATCATCCATATTTTCTGTGAATGCTATGTTTCTATGTCGTTCCTAATCACAAAAATGATAGTTTAGTATTAGTTTTTTTTACAATAAGGGTTGATTTTATCATACCTGATGGAAAGCGTATGATGAGTTGTGCCATAAGTGTTTATAGTTATAGACCCAAAGTATGCTTATGTTAGAAAACTAGTTTTTTGTGATATAACGCTGTTTTTCTTATCAGGACACTCACGAATCGTAGATGTTGCATTTTCTACGAAACGCGGCAACAATAAGACTTATTTTAATATTCAACAAAGTTAACCAGACAGTTATTTGCTTAGTTTTGTATTTAATGTTCTGTAATAGGATTTTGTTATTTTCGTGAAATATTATAATGTATGCCGTATATAACTTTCAATAAAGAATATATTGCATGTGAATACTAACCACTGAAATCAAATAATTTGCCTGTTATTGCTTTAACTTCATACTAAGATATTTATGTTGTATGTGCATGCAGTGTACTTAAAGAGACTATTCATTTTGTAAGTGAAAATCCATGTTTTTTAATGTGATTAATTTGCGGTGTGTACATTATACATGTTTGCAGAGATCATAAGATCTATTGAACAATAGAAGTAAATGATTTTAGTTAGGTTTTTTAAATGTTTTCTTCCAACGGTTTGAATAGTGCCTAAGTATGTACATGAGGATTAAGGGTGGAATTCATAGTGGTGATATAAGAAATACTTGATTTATTCATACTTAAGTGTGTTTTGGTGCCTGAATAAATTTTTTATAAGAATTATGTCACTGGGAATGTTGCTATTTTTGTAAATTCCACTTTAAAAATCTCAGTGTTATGTTACGATTACAGTTTGTATTAAAAATTCGCAAATAAAATGTTTAAACTCCACCTATATCACTGAGCCATATAATATAGTTACGAAATAAAGGGTGAACAACAGAGAAGGAATCTAAGTGTTCATCAAGAAATTATTCCCTTCTTAAACTGATTTGTGATAGTAAACTGCATACTTGTTTGTTAACTATAGAGAGGCGTATATGCTTGGAGGGCCATTAAAGAACTCTGGTACTCACTAAGTGTCACTTTAAATTTAACATTCTAATAAAATAAAGCAGGAACAGTACATCTGATGTATTACACTAGACCTAGAGGGGCATTTAGACGTCGCTGAAAACAAATAAATTCACGAAAATCTCAATTGTACAGTTACAATTTGTTAAAATAATAACTTCGAAAACTTACTAGCAAAAATAAAGATTAAATAATTTTGAAACAAATTCAGGAATAGTTATTAATGTGATGAAAGTTAAATTTTGACAGTACAGTAATTATACAAAGTAAAACAGGTGAACTTGTTTAGGTTTAATACAAGCCAAAGTAATTTAACTAAGGCCCTTGTCTCTGGGCTGTCACCGTCTTAATAACATTCAACATTATTAAGTCGATTTTAAAATTCAAGCAACGACTTAGACTTGATCAACCATAAGTCGCTTTTGCCGGGACGCCTTGAGCTGGCAAATTCAACAAAATCAAATACTATTCGCCTGCGCAAAAACACCGTTAACTTAACTGTCGGCAATTCACCAATTACTTATCAGTGCTACCAGCCTACTGGTAAGCCTTGCATAATCGTGACCCGTCAGAATAATAATTAATAATTAATTAAAATTAAATGCCAGCCTCAAAAATTACTATCACTGAAAAACCTGCCCACTACATTTTTAGCTTTACTTAAAATTCTTAACTTAAACACTAGGACGTGTGGCTACCTAACTTATATAACAACATTTAAATTATTTCAACGTCTTCAACTAAGTTACAATGAACACACTAACGACACGAACTTTGACTACCAGAAAAATTTTAATTAATTCAATTCCTACAAACTTAACTACACGTTGGTCTACTTATCCTAAGTGACTCAGGGCCGTTCCGTTACTGACTACCCTCGGGTGCTCGCCCACGCCTGCGCTGTCTTCAGACATCTTCAAAAGCCGCCAACAATAAGGTCCAAAGAAGCCCGCGAATCTGTGTCGCACCTCTATAAATAGGCCCAAGTTGACCCAACTCACGTAGTCTCGAAATTTCCATTGCCGACACCCGAATTTGAAAATCGCCAAAAGCATGTGGGTGTGGCGGGGGAGGGGAAGAGGTGGCCCAAATAGCAAACATCAACTAGCCCACTTGTGAAAATCTGATCGTGATAAGCAGCGCACAGGCAGTAAACGTTCGGAATGCACCCGTGGCCACATGTGGCATATATGATGCATAATGAAATCACCCACGCATTAACCACAAGTGTACCACAGTCATTCTTATTATCCTCAGATGTTTGTGGGTTAGTTTGCTAATCTGCTTGTGGACCGTATACTGAAATATGTCAGTCTTTTTAAACTAAGTTGCTCACATTTAAATTATTTCAGTATAACTACAAACATATTTACTTATATGGTCTGATTAACAACCATTCCAGCAAAAGTAGACCATCATACTAGCGAACGTTCGCCGCCCCTTCCAACAGTTGGCCAACTGAAAAAGATTGTATTTGCCACTAGGGTAGTGTCATAATGTCGAAACAAGACGGCAATCGAGAAGTGTGGAATGTGTCAGCTAATCTAGCACGCGACGCGACGGCCTCAGAGGTGGAGAAGGATGAAGGGGGTGAGGGACCACGCACTGGCACACTGTTGCCCACTTCGAAGAGAGAGGCCTCGATCCAAGTCTCTAATAAAATGTTATACTCGCAGTTCCAGTTGACTGACAAACGAAAGGAAAAATTCGAGTGTAACGCCAATGTAACTCCTTCCTACCGTTACAATATATTATCGCAGAGAAATAATCACTATCTACGTATACAGTAAAATTCTTCAAGTACTTTATTAACGTAGGCCTAAGTAGGCCTTATGAATATTACATCCTGTAAAGCATATACAGGTAACTCATGTTTTCATAATATTTACTTACAAAGCTCAAATGTAAGACATAGTGGTTTGTATTGTACACGTAAATGGTGTCTACTGTTTCTTGAAAAAAAAAAACACCACAGCGAACAAGCCCATTCGTTACAACTCTATTAATATTAACGTAACGGCATTATGATACGTTGTCAAGCACATTTTCAGTATTTATAATCATATTAAAAAGCATTACATTTGAGACAACTACAGCTGTGCTGCTAGTACATTCGTATAAAAACAAGAAAAATATTAATTTTATTGAAGTGGCCAAACTTTATCGTCGCCTATAACATAAATAAATTTCCGTCAAGCGGTAGCTTGCCAGGTTTGAAGCTATCATAAAGATAGTTATAATATCAGATCACAAGAACGTTCATGTTATCACATTATTCACAAATATCACAATTTGTTGGAAATCAATTTTGCGGTACGAGGTTATGTTATCAGTTGGTGTGCAAAACACGTTCTACAATAGTGCTGTATATAAAATGTATTTCGGCGGTAGCATGATATGTGATCAAGCACATGTTCAGGATGTATAAAATCACAACACTACATTTAAAGACAGTTATCCACATTGTTAGGCGGTACTTAAAAAATAGGCAATAATTCATTGAAGCAAACGAATATTTGATAGCATAAATATTTCACCAAAAGGTTGCAGCGGTTGGTGCAGTGGCTAGAGCACTTGCCTCCAACCAAGGTGATGCGACTCGATTTCCGTCCCTGCCCCATCCCCCGGGTCAACGGATTTTCGAATATGGGAATCGTGCCGGACGATGCTGCTGGTCGGCGGGCTGTCATGGAGATCTCCCGCATCTCTCGTCCGTTCATACCGGTGCTGCTCCATACTCACATCACGTAACACCTCCCCAGCGATTAAGCGTTGACCAAAATCTCTCCACTTTCTGCCAAGAGCAACGTGTACATAGCGGTTACGTTTTGTATGCATGCCAGAATTAAATCTGATAGAAAGATCATAAGATCACAAAATTACAACTTTAGTACTCTTAATCACTTCACTCACGAAACTACGATATGCTCAGAGGCAGCTTTGCGATATGAGGTTACGTTATCCGCCGATAAGCATAAGCACGTTCGGTAATAATTAGTAACGTTTATGAACATCATTTCATCAAAATTGCATTCTTACGCTGCATATCAACTGAAACGTCATTTAAGTAAAATATTCTTATCGGCAAGTAGGCAAATTTTCATGTAAAATGATGTGGTCAAGTGAATATTGTTTATTATTTAACAGTTAGCAAACTGCATACACTGTAAAACAATTTGTGTAATTTTACACGAATGTACGTGGCTCCACACATGTTCGTGTAATTTTACACGACTTATGTCCGTGTCATTTTACAGTACATAATGGTAAAAATACGATGAAATACATGTATAATAACAATGCTAAGGTACGTGTATGTTAACACAATGATGTGTTAAATAACCCGTACTTCAAAGGGAAAAAATTAAAATTAAATAAAATTAATTAAAAACAAAATATAGTATATTTGAAATTAACTGGCAACCTGGTGCAAAATGTTGAATTTCTGGAACGTTTATGTGAGTTATACCTTCAAGAATTATACATTTCTGAAGTAATTCGTAACCTACAAATTGTCTCGAATAACTTACGACTATTTTCAACTAACGAAAATTTCTTACCACGAAAGGGTTCGAACCCATGACCTCATTGTTAGTAGTCAACGACCGTAGCCATGAGACCACCGATTGTATTTAACCTACATAGTTCGTGATATGGGATCTATTCATTCCAGTCCAAACAGCCATCTTAATAAGTAGTTTTAGGCATTTACTGGGATTATTTTAGCAAGCTGTTCTAAATACGCAAGGGAAAACCTTTTCCTCTTTCTTACCACTCTAATATTTGCTGAATTGTACAACTAACATGTAGCACGGCCTAATAATTGGGCGACGGTCAAGCTTACTATAGCAAGTCAACTCCCGTAATGAAAAATTGTATTTCAAATAAGTGTATATTTTTTTTGTAAAATGACCAACTTCATTTAGAGAAAATATTTGTGAGATGAACACAGTAAAATTGGAATAAAGTTGGAGTTCAGGGCAACCAGTTTTGCACTTTTTTAACTGTAAATCTACGCGAAAACCACATCGTAATAAAATATAATAAGTTTAGGTGTTAGTAAATACTTTTTATACATATGTGAACATGTGTGAACGTCAGAGATAGTAAAATTGTTAACGCTTTCTGTTTAAACTTGATATGATACTATACCTACGTAAATTGCTCGAGTAAATTTACAAGTATTTTACCGTTTCAAAACTGCACTGTGAAACAAGCATTTTTACATTTAAATCAGTGTATTTATACATAAACAGTGCGGTTATAAAACACAAAATTACGTGTAATATTACAATATGTGACTGTATTTCTACACGTACATTCGAAAATTTAAATTTACATCAACTTTCTAGTATATTTGTGTGTACATTTGTTTTTTTTAATCAAAAATTTGTACATATTTTGCATCAGCAAGAACAATTGAGTATAATTACACTTACTATACTTGTATTCCGTAATTACACGTACAAAATGTTAAGCTACCAGCTATTTGTACGTGTATTTTTCATATTTTTTCAGTGTAAATGAAAACTAAATATGTGCACACATCACCTAACATGTTTTGGTGGTTCCTTTTGTTATATAGTTTAAACGTATATAAAAATAAAAGTAGTCTAAATATAATAATTGACAATAACATGTAACTAAATACTTAAATAAGTTGAATAACTACTGTAAATAAATTACACGGTGAGTATAAAAGAATACCCCAACGTTGGAGGCCTGTGTAACCACAACCATACAACTTACAATGTTATATGACCACTCAAAAGAACCATGTAGCAATAAAGTTTTGTACCATATCTTTATAAATGTTCAGTGTGACCGCCTTGAGCAGCACGAGTCACATCGACGCGACACTCTAACTCGTTCCACACTCGTGCCAGCATGTCTGGTGTAATAGTATGGATGGCGTCCGTAATACTTGTTTTGAGCTCGGCATTGTTAGCCGGCAATGGTGGAACAAACACGAGATCCTTTATGTACTCCCACAGGAAAAAATCACGTGGGGCGAGATCTAGGCTCCTTGGGGGTCAGTGAAGAAGTGGCCGGTCACCAATTGCTCTGCGACCAATCCGGCGTTGTGGCAACGTCTCGTTCAGGTAGTCGCAAACAGCTAGGTGCCAATGGGTTTGTGCACTATCCTGCTGGAAACAAAGTTCCCCGCCACCTCTTCTAACTGAGGAAATAACGGTTTGATAAGCATGTCCAAGTAAGAAATCCCAGTAACAGCGGACTCTTGAAAAAATAAGAGGCTAAGTGTCTCTCGATACAGTGCAAAATACGTTCACTTCGGATGACGCGCGCGTGTGTTCGGTGGATATACGTGGATTCTCCTGGCCCTATATTCTCACATTATGCCCGTTGACCTTACCGTTGACGTGGAACGTCGTTTCATCACTAAACACCAGCTTTGAGATGTAGGCATCGTCAACCTTATTTCGGACAAGAATGTCCACGCAGAAATCACGTCTCAGTTAATTGTCATTTTCAGTAAGATCGTGCACAAGCTGTAATATGTATGTTTTGTACAGCAATCGCTTCCGCAACACTCTCCACACAGTCGATTGAGGGAGTCTTATTTCCCGGCTAGCTCGTTGAGTTGATTTTCGTAGACTGCGCGTGAGCGCTTGCTGAAGCCGTTGCACATTGTCGTCTGACACACGCCGCACGACACTTTTGCTTTTGCACAGGCAACCTTTGTCACGAAACTGACGAAACCACCGTAGGATACTCCACCTCAAAGTTAAACGACGTCCGTATTTGCGATGGAATCCACGTTGAACAGTCGTCACCGATTCACATTTCGCAAAGCCAATGACACAGAACGCCATCTGTTGTTCCGTCGCCATTGTGTTGCAGACTTACACTCCACACACACACACACACACACACACACTCGTAGTGCAATGAAGGTAGCTCCCAGTGCCCTCTAGTGGTGCACAAACGAAACCTCAGGCCATACCCTCCCCCTCCTCGTCAAACACCAACGCTACTGGACGACATCCATACCATTACACCGGGAATGCTGGCATGAGTGTAGAACGAGTTAGAGTATCGCGTCGATGTCTCGATGTGGGTTGTTCTGCTCGTGGCGGTCAAATTGAACATTATAAATGTGTGGTACAAAAACTTCATTGTTCCACGGTTGTTTTGAGTGGTCGCATAAACATTGTAAGTTGTTTGGTTGTGATTATACAGACCTTCGAAGTTGGGGTGTTATTTTTTACTCCTCCTGTGCAAGTTAAGTTGTATTGTGTTGCTACTGACATTGTAGCGTTACTAATTTGGATACTTCATCAAGTAAAACTTGGCCTATGCAAGCAGCGCTTGTTTGAGTATTACTTCATGAAGTAGATGTTTATGCATTCATTGCCGAAATAAGAAACACGTGAATAATAAGCATTGCTTCATGAAGTACTACTTATTTGCCAAACAAGCATTTGACTATGATTCCCGCCCTAATTGTTTACTTATAAGAGCAAGTAACCCCTCAGTTTTCCAGTAAGTATTCACTTTGCGATTTTTGAGTAAATTACTGGTTGAAAAAAAAAAGTATGTAGTTGGGAGAAGCAAGGAAAAAATTAAACTATTTTGAGTTAGCTTAATATCATACTTGGGTTTCATGTCTATACCCATGAGATATGGCAAACTTTACAAGCGTGAGTAACGTAAAACGTTACGAAGAAAGAATTATAAGTCCGAGTAGGTCAAATGTTCTGTTGCGTTTTGAAAGGGAAAGTTTAGATTGCATGTCTGATCAATTCTTATATGAATCTGAAGAAACAAGAGGAGGTGTGCTTAGTTCACGTCAAAAGATGGAAATATTTCTTAGTTTTCTGAGCGAACCAGGATTTCAGATGCGTGCCACGGAAGTCTGTAGCAGACTGTGTATGGAAAACGCAGTGTGTTTGGTCCGGTTCTCATCTTATTTAAAGGCCATGCGTGAAGCGAAAGAAGAATGGTCCAATAAATTTAAAATACCTAACAGCTATTTGAGCTTTGGACACGTATAAATTAAATATAAGTATATATATATATATATATATATATATATATATATATATATATATATATATATATCTTTTGCAGATGAATACGTAATCACATACACACCGATTTTCACTATAAATGTATAGGTCACTTGTCATACTAACTAATTTTTATGACAAGCGTAGATTCGCAATGGCCTGGAATTGTACAAGATTTCGTGATTTGGAAACCGAGCAGCATTTACAAAGCTATTTTCAGATTTAATGGCTATTTATCTTTGTTGGGAAACAGCGGCTACAGAATTACGCCGTGGCTAAAGACACCATTCTAAACTACCCAAAGCTGAAAAGAACTTTTTAAAAAGTTTCATTCGAAAGAGAGGCTCCTGCAAAAGCGATCCGGGTTCGATTCCCGGTGGAGTCGGTCCCCGAATTTTCGCATGTGGGAATCGTGCCGAACGATGCCGTTCGTCGGCGGGTATTCTCAGGGATCTCACGTTCCCCCCACCCATTCATTCCGGTGCTGCTCCATACTCATCCCTCGCCAGCGCTAAAGACCTCGACGTTAAGCGCTGACTAAAATATCTCACTCACTCGAAAGAGCGGGTCGTAATTGAAAGGATATTCTGCCACTGACACAGAGTTTTCTAATTTTACGTAACATAGTAAGAGTACGGTTGGAAAGTATACCCCGAATAATTATATGTTGTGCTATTTTATAATCAGTAAATATTTTGAAAGACAATTACGAATTCAATTTTCAAAAGACACAATTTAGTATGCGTATGAAATCTCGCGAGAAAAAGAAAATCAGGACATTCGTAAAATAAATCAGCAAACTAACTTAGGTTTTAGGCCTTATTTTCTTTATTGTTACCTGTTGTATGAACCTTTTTGTATAATGTCTTATGATAATTAGCTGCATTATATGAGTTGATATTCTTATATACACGGGGTCCAAAAACAGCCACACATTGCGCGTATCCTGGAGTTATCTGAAGACGGAAACGTGAGTGGCAAAATGTAGTAAGTTACAACATTTTACGTGCACAACTTAGCTCATGTTTCGCGTGGTGTGTTTATTTTGAGGATATATATACATTTATAAGTAAATATATTTCAACAAATATAAAACCATACATTATAAATAGCTGTGCTAATGAGGGAACTGATAGCAGAACAAGTTACTAGAGTAGGCTATATCTGTATGAGTTACTGTTCTCGTTTGTTCCGTCACTCATATCAAGAATTAACACGTACACTCATCACAAGCTCACTCACACAGACTGGCACTGTAAAAGCTGTTTATAATGTATGGGTTATGTGTCATATTTTTATATTTTTGATAACTTGTATTGTATTTATTATTTTTGTTCGTTATTCATTTTCATGAATATACTATATTCACGTGTACAAAACATTTTTTCCAATGATACATGTTAGTGATTTTAAATAGACACAGCTACACTTTTAGTACTTAACTTATTTCTGTAAACATCTCGCTCGATGCAGTACAGCCTGACATATTAACTTCATTGCCTTGAGCAGAGAGTCTTTGGAACAATAACTCTTTTCTTATTGCTTGATATCGGGTAAGCTTAAGTTATTCTAATAACACACGTCTTTCATGTTCAGCAGTTGACAATCCTTCGGTTTCTGCACTTTAAATTTTAAATTTATTTTTTGATCGGTGCTACACTTTTACCTAAATCCGCTCTGTTCTGATTAGATGAACTCACTTCTTCTCCATTCATGGGACTTGTAATTCAGTACCAACTGTACAAGCTCCGGGAATTTTCTGAAAAAAAAAAAAAAAAAAAAAAAAACTCTATTTTGCGACTAGTGTTCCTCATTTATAAGAATTATTTCTCCCAGTACTGCAGCTTGCTATATTTGTTATCCGTCGTGATTTAGCTGTCTTTTAACGTCTTTATTTATATTATTCAGTAACTTTGTTAACTGTCCAACAGTTTTAAAGAGAGGCTTACATGAAGCATGATTTTTGGCGTGCATTATTATACGGACCATTTTTTTCTGTAATTTGTGGAGTTACCCCAAAATATTATGCCATATCTCAAGTGTGGTTCAACATAACCGTAGTAAATCATTTTGAGTGCATCCATATTAGTTAGTTTAGAGATTGTTTTACAGCAAAAAGCATTGAGCTAATTTTTTTTATAAATTAGTAATGTGAGGTTTCCAGTTAAGATTCTCATCTACATGTACACCTAGGATTTTTGTTGTGTTTGACTGAGTAATATTGTCATCATTATTTGACTCTTCTGGCCTTTGTTGATTATACTGTTTCAGTTTGAAGTGTAGCCACGTAGTTTTTGAATTGTTTAAAGTTAAATAATTTCTACTGAACCAGTCCAGGATGTCATTTGTCAGTATTTTAATATTCTCATTTAGGCTTAAAGGGTTGTCCCCATGAATAGATATATTGGTGTCATCAGCATATAAAACAACTTTCCGCTACTAACACTTTTTAATAAGTAATTTACATATAGAAGGAAAAGTAAGGGTCCAAGAACAGAACCTTGAGGTACACCAGTAGATGTGTTCTGTTTTCCTGATTGCACGTTATATTTAGTATTTGTGACGTGGTCCGTGTATGATAACACAACTACTTGAGTACGCTGGGACAAGTAAGACTTGAACCAGTTAAGTGCTGTACCTCTTACACCATATGCATTTAATTTTTTAATGAGTAATGTGAGGTTTATGGTATCGAAAGCTTTGCTTAGGTCACAAAATAAGCCAACAGGATATTTTCGTTTATCCAGATCTTCAACTATATTATTAATAAATTCGAATATTACTGTTGTAGTTGATTTTCCACGTCTAAAGCTATGTTGATTATTGACTAGAATATTATGTTTTTCCAGGAATGACATCAGTCTGTTAAACATTAATGACTCCAGAATTTTCGAAAAGGATGATAACAGAGAGATAGGCCTATAATTTTGACAGAGTTCACGAGGACCTTTTTTGTGTAGGGGTAGAACTTTTGAGTACTTCCATAAAGTTGAAAGAGAGCCTTGTAGGAATGATTCGTTATAGATGTATAAAAGTGGGTCTGCTATGAAGTCAATGCATGTCTTAATAATAAAATCTGGAACACCATCTAAACCTGATGAATGTTTACCTTTATTTTTTTGAACAACTGATAGTAACTCTTCCTTAGTTATGGGAAACAGAAACATAGATGGTACGGTTGAGTCAGGAAAAGTAGAAGCAGCACTAGGCGTGTTGCTGTTAGACTGCTGTGTCTGAAGTTGGTCGTGCACTATTTTATGGAAGTACTCACTAAACTCATTTGCAACCTTGTATGGGTTTTTTATACATTGATTTGTTTCACTATTTTTAATTTCTGTATTATTAGTTACTGTAATGTTGGATCTATTTAACTCACTTTTGACAATGTTCCAAGTTGTTTTGGATTTGTTTTTTGATAATTTGATTAGTCTTTCAAAATGCAATTTCTCGGCAGACTTTAGAACATGTTTATAAATTTTGCGATAGTTATTACAGTATTTTATAAAAGCTGGGTCTGTAGAGAACCTAGAAAGTTGATACAGTCTCTTGCTGTTTAGACAAGAAACCTTAATGCCTTTAGTTAACCAACCTTTGTCTGCTGCTTTAGGCTTGATACGATGAATTTTTAGTGGAAAAGCTCCTTCAAAACATAACATAAATTTATTTAACAAAAACAAAACAAATGTCATCAACCCCATTTATATTATGCATGTCTGACCAATCTAGTGCTTTCAAGAGGTTGCAAAAATTGCTTATGCTATTTTGGTCAAAATTTCTTTTTAATTCCGTTATGCATTTGTTGGTTATAGGTGTAGGACTGCTATTAAAAAAGTTGTTTTCATTGATAAGTTGGCCATAGTGGTCTGAAAGTCCTGTAACTAAAACACAGCGTTTGTAAGTGGAGTAATCAAGGTTTGTTAGTATGTTGTCAATGGTAGTGGCTGCATAAGCAGTTTCCCTTGTGGGCTGAGTAATAGTTACATAAAAATTATACGTTTTAAATACATTTTTGAAGCTTCTTGCATCTCCCTATCAGCTTCTGTATTAATATTAAAGTCTCCACATACTACAATATTTTTGTATTTTTTAGTTACTTAGAACAATAATATATCTAGAGCATTAAAAAAGATAGCAATGTTAGAGTTTGGAGATCTGTAGATAGCAATAATTAATACCTTTGAGTAAATACTAGTTACGACAATAGCAGATGACTCAAAAATTTTTTCATGACTTTCCACTGTGTATAATTCTGCATTTACTCCATTTTTAACAAAATACATACACCCACACATTTGCAACCTACTCTGCTATAGCATGATATAAGTGACAAACCTGGTATATTAACTTGTTCATTTTCCCTCAGCCAATGTTCAGATAAACAGGGCACATCACAATGAGTTGTTTTCAGGAAAGTTTGTATTTCCTCAATTTTATTTGAACTAGATTGTATGTTTTGGTGAATTATTGACAATGAGGTTTTGTGGGAGTTTTCTAGAGACAAATGTGTTTCTGCTGAAGTTACCTGAGTAGTAAAATTTGGCCTATTGACTGTAAGACAGCTACTGGAGTTCACACTGTATGTTATGCTAGGCCTACTGTGAAACATATTTTCATTTATACCAAAAAATGATTTGTTTTTATAGCATCAGTGCCCTTAAGTACCCATTTGTCTAGGAATGTAGACCTAGGCCTACACAATGTGGGAACTTTCATACTGTCATTTGGTGAATTGTCCTTGACTTGATTTTCCTTCCTAGCCAACCATTTGTCTATGAAATTGGTTTTTTTTCTTACAGATTTCAAGTTCTTTTACATGATCACAAATTTTGGAGGGTAGGAAAGCTTTGCCTTTGCTATTGAGATGTAGGCCGTGTTTGGTGTGCATTTATCTATCCAATTTACCTACATTTACACATTTCACATTAGAAAACTACATGCAGAGTTCTCCATATTTAAAGTTTGGTCTTTAACAGCTAAGTTCACACAGGAAGTTTCCTGCAAGTCATACCTGTGTGGAACATTAACCATGATGGCGGGTTTCTCCTTCAGTTTCTGGAGGCTTTCTTCAAGGTTCCGTACTGCACGCTCACAATGGTTGCTTGCTATGTCGTTTGCACCTCCTATGATCACCACGCAATCACTGTCTCGTATACTGGAATCGGAGTGGTCTTCTTGTACACATCGCACCACTTCATGCAAAGGAGCTCATGGTTTTGATAGGCCAAATACACGTGTTTCTTTATTCTGAAAAATTATTTGGTCGGTGATCCCTTTGGCATGACTGTCGTCCAACATCAACATACAGGGCCTACTATTTTTCTGAAGATCTGGTTTGCGTTCAGTATTGACTTGAATTTTTTTACTTCGTTGGATCTGATTTGTTGGTTTTATAGGCTTGCTATTTTCCCGTTACGCTTTAGGCTGCACGATGGGTTGTTTCTGTTCTTTCTTCTGCAGTTCTTTGAATAAAATTCTGTGCCGTGGAGTTTGATCGCGCATAGGTGGGAAGTTTTCCATAGTAGGCTCGAAATACCTACTTTGAAGAGGACTGAACCTATTTCTTGTATAGACTGTAGTAGTAGTATTTCTAGGTTTAATCGTTTGTTTTGGAGTGATGAAATTTACCTTAGTTTCTGCAAGTTCGGCAATTAGCTTTTGGAGGGCTTCATTTTGCTCTTTCAATTCACGTAAGTCGGTGCTCAGCACGACTATAATTTTGCGCAAGGAGTTCATCTCGTCACTAGCACATACTTCATCTTGATTTGTTACCCTGGTGCTAGGCGGGGTCAAGTATGCTTCTCAATTTTCTTTGCAGGACGAACAATGCCACGTCTCACACAGAACACCGTTTTTAACAACTTTCTTACACATAAAACATTTCTCATCGTATTTAATTTTGACATTATTTACCGCATCGGACGTGTTGCAACCACTCGGCGCCATGTTCCTTACCACTGTATTGTACTGTATGTAAAACTACGATTGTGAACAAACAAGCAAGGAGCAATAAAAATGTACATGCACTTAAAGGCGACGATCTACCTGATACGCACATGAATTGTTAGCCCTTACTGAACTAACACCGTTATCCCGTGGACACAAAAGTTATCTCCAGCCTGAAGACACCCTTTAGTAAGATCCTTGGCGTAGTTTTTTTCTCTTATGCTAAGGTGTCAACTGATTTGGAGCTATTATCACGTTCTGTTTACGGGTGCAGGAAGATTATTCAGCGAGAACAATATTACATATAATACTCTGGGTTTGTTAGTTATCTCCGACAAAAACTTATGGAAAATCAAGGTTATTAATGTAATTAAACTCATGTGCAAATGATTTCCTACGTGAAAATGCACACGAGAAATAACTTTCATAGCATTCATATTGGCGTAAGATGTTGCTATTTGCATTACAATACTGTCAGTATAACCAATTCCTTAAGTAAGCAAAATGTTGTTCTTTGCTCAGTAAATTTTGGATTCAGGCTTACTGTTTAGGCAGAGGAGTTTTATATTAAAGTTTACCTTTTTGATTCACTTTGCTGAATTCATATACTTGACGTGTTTGTAGGGGTTTAACTAGGCTCATGTTTTATGCCACAAGTGTACATAATTTTATTTCAATAAAGTATTGTCTAGTAAATCGTCACTGACTAATAACTCTGATAAGTGACAGTAAGTATAAATGTGTAATTGTTCGAAATAAGTGTGCACGTCAAACACATTTTGCAAAATAAATTTGTGTATTTATTTTAGTACAATGTTAATGAAAAATTCATACACCGTCCATGAGGTTTTAGTGGCATAAATGATGTATTGTATTATTAAAAATCTCGTATTATTATTAGAAAGTTTCATTTTAGTACATGTTTAGTTTCATAAAAATTATTTGCATTAAGAGAACAGAGTGTAAGAATTTCCCAAGATTCATCCTGCTAACGTACAACTGATTACAATTCATTAGAAAATAAAAAAAAAATATTAAACATTAATTTTGTTCATTTTAAATATATTATTTGAAGAAAAAAACGTTTAAATTGGAATATAAAAACAAATTATAATGGATTAACATGACGAAAAATTTCCAACTTGTTATAATTGGTTCGATTCCCAGAAGTTCATGACAACGTATTGTACTTTCTCATATTCAGTGGAAATGCGATAACTATAACTAAATGTTAATTATGCTTCAGGTTTCGCACCGTATAGGTAAGACACAAGAAAAAAACTACCTAGGTAAAGTGCATACCAAAATTTTTATTAAAACTCTTAGTATGGCTTTAGCGCATGTTTAGCAAACAGTTTTATTTAATTTTCTGATTTCTAATGTAATTATCGTAAAAATCCTCTCGTATATAAGTTTGGTTCTTGTAAAAATGTACATTTGCACTGAAAAGTCGTTGGGCATATCTCTACAATCACAGCATATCTCCACAATCACGATTCATAGAACTTCACAAAGAAAACACATATGATTACTGAATAGTTTATTTTACAAACTTTTTCAATAGAATATTTTTATTTTTTTAAAAATATTCTTCTAACAACGTAATGCTACGCTGCGTGAAAAAATGTCAACCATAATATCGACAAAAAATTCAGTCAACATTGTTATAAGGTGACCATCTGTTTGAAAATAAGTAGGCCTTCTGTAGCTGATGCAAATGTTTTGTCTACTACGAACTTATATACGTCAAGGTGAATCGGAATGTATCCGCAGACACGGAGCAAAAAAGAAATTTTTTTTTGTGGGTTTAAAGTTTAGCGTGCATAAATATTTCATAAAGTGTTACAAATAACTGCATTTTAACAATGAAAACATATTCACACAATCAAGCCTATTTAAAACAGTGTTATTTTTTACGGTGATTGGAAATCATTTAATGAGTAAAATATGAGAAAATAAGCATATTAAACAAATGGGTTCTTTATACCCTTGATGAAATTTTCTAAAGTCAATTTATACATGTGTCTCTGTGACTTCAATTTTTATTGTTATTATGAGCTCGCTTATGTAAAATGTTGAGTTAAGAGAATGAAATGACGGACAAACGAGCGAAAATTGTTACGGTTAGCTACAGTAAAAACAATTCTAATATTGAAATAGTGAAAGTTAAAAGTAATGACTATGTTAAGGGCTCTGCCTACCTGGTAGCTTTAACATGAGCAAGATTAGATATTAACGCGTAAAATTATGTTCTGTGGTGCTCGTTCAAGTTATCGCTTTCGGGTGGAAAATATTGAATCCGGTAGCAACGTGGCTTGTACCGAAATAAAAATAATGTTAATGGTCGCAAGCAGCTTTGATAAATGTAACCACTCCCCACCGAATTAAATATAACACGTAAATTCCAGACCAAGCTCTCATGAGGTTACTGGGGTAGTCAACGCCCTTAACGAGAAATACACCAAAATATAAGCGATGACAATTAAGCAAGGGTTTATGTAAATGAATATTGTAACAAAAATATACAATATGTTATATAGTTAGCCTAATAAATCCGCTATTGATAGCTTGAATATGTATTATTTGTTAAAATGCAGCTATTTTGAACACTTAGTTGGTAAGAGAGTATCGTTGACATTGAATATGTGTTCATTGTTAAAATGCAGTTATTTGCACACTTACTAGGTAAGAGAGTATCGTTGACAGCGATCTAATTAGGGCGGAAATATTAGCTCAGACGAGCAATAAACAAAGAAGGAATTGGCAAGAGACTACAAACATAATGGTTAAGGACGGATGTGTTAATTTTGCGTGGTGACAGGTAGTGAAAAATTATGTTATCCGTAGTGGGAGTAATTCTACATTGGAAATCGACTCTTAAATAATAATTATTATTTAAAATGAAAAACTTCTTGGTCTTTTATTGTTTTGACAACAGTTAGTTTGGTGCTGCTTAACTTAAAGTGGTATTTTATTTATATTTACATAAATTACATTATACAGTTGTTTTCCGAGGTAGAATTACTCCCACTATAACTCACTGTACGGAAAAACATATTTTCGGTTTGTTTTTATAAGAAAATTAATACACCCAATCCTTACTCATATTGTATAAGTACCTGTACCCCCTAACATTCGCCTGGAGTGATTTCGTAAAACTATGGATGTCCGGATTGGGAATATAACCTGGATCCCGTCCTCGAAAAAAAAAAAACACCTCTTTTGGTAGAAGTGCGTAAGTTGAAATACTGCTTTAACGCTTAGTTATTAAATAATTTTTATGACACTACTACTCTGCAGGTGAAAAAAATATTTACAAAATTTTAAAAATTTATGTACTAAATTACTTTAATATGTGGAACCTAATGGCTATTCGAATTATTTGTTCTACAATCTAAAAAAATAGTTTGTAAATTTACCAGACGTGCGTATAGGAGCGCTAAGGAAGTAGGTATGGTAGAATAGTTTCCCAGACATCCATGGGAACACTCCTAAACATAATTATAAAACAGTCAAATGCATACTAAAGTTACCAGACTTGTATTGTAACATTTGTAAAAGTTTGCGTATTTACAAGGTGAAGTATGCGGTAACTGTCCCATACTGTGTCTGGGATAACAACTTCCTAAACATTTTAGGAAGTTTTTTTTTTACAGTGAGATGTTTGTGCAGATGACTATACATATATATATATATATATATATATATATATATATATATATATATATATATATATATATATATGCCATGGATGAAAGCTACGTAATACTTCGCGGCTGGAAATCTTCTTTATTCTTACGCTCTCAACGAATCTAAGTGAGAGGGTCTATTTAAATTTTAAATAAAATAAAATTTAATAATGTGGAAACTTTGCAATGCTACCTATTTGACGATGGGACACCGTAACGAAAATATCCTTAGACATTGTAGAAATGTTTCTGTTGTGAACTGCTACTGTTTCTTGATATGACAATAAATTTAAAAAACTGTAAGAATATAGTTTATTCATTAAATTCTGATGAAAAAATATAAATAAAATCGGTATTCCTGCATATTTTAAAAATATATGTTTTTATATGAATGTGTGTCTGCTCAAATAACTGACAATGAACTGTAACGTAAATGTCAACTTGTTACAGTATCTTTACTGTTGTATGTTACGTACGCACTCAGTTAAAAATTCAGTTTTACTTCGTCTCTCTCATTTAAGGCTTAAATGATGAACTGACAAAAAGCAAAACGTTGTTTGAATCGGTCGAATTGTTCCTTAAATATTACACAGTAAAAAATTAATATGATAATGTGCATCATTTTGAAAATGAGTTCTAGACAAAAAGATACAAAAGTACGGTATTTAATAAGATTTACCAGGTTTTATATGTGTATCGAGTTTGGTGAAATTATGCCCATGAGTTGAGAAGTTTTAACACAGACATATTAATTAACACATTATAAATAATTTTTCCTTCATCAGAAAGTACGCTGAAATTCCAATTATAAACGACGGTATTGGACTGAATGAAATCATATTAAATTTGTGTGTATGTGTTTTCTCGCGGGTGTGTGTGATAAGCGTTACAAAATTGTGATATCAGTGCAAACGTTTCCAGGAATTCTTTGCCATTTTCTAAAAAAGAGTTGCGTTTAGACAAATTTTGCTATTTAATAACGAAAGCAATGTTTAACTCTGTGGTTTTCTAGGGTCTTCATCCTTGTGTAGTATGAACTGGATGAAAAAGTAAGAGTCGTTGTGTAACTAATGTGGTGACACTCCCTTACATAGTGCCAAATCACTTCCCATATCATGTGTATGCTGTGAGTAGAGTATAATAGTACAAATCAGTCATATGTATTTATTATTGGGCAAAGATTATTAACATTAGGTCCAATCGTGTGTGTTCAGCAGTGCTCGGGTACATTCGGTAGAAGTCGGGAGGTCTAGCCTTGTTCTGGTAGTTCTGATGATGGCTTGAGAGCATGTTTTTTATTTATTTATTTGTATTCAAAATCTGTTCTTAATAATTTATATTAAAATATTATTTATACATTTGGCTTTCAATTATTTAATTAGAATAAGTCAATTATTTTATTATCAATTTTGATGTATTTTCTAACGTTTTTAAATAAATCTACTTAATTATTTTACGTGTTTTAAATTTATTTATCGATAATTACTAATGGTTTTATTTCATTCATATTTTCTTGACTATACAAACTTATTTATGTTCATATTTTGTAAAATTTTAATTATTACCTTATTTTACACAATTTCGTATTCATATATTTCTGTTTAATTCTGGCTTTTTCCTCTTAATTACGTATTCATAATCTTCTGGATTCACCATCTACTGCTTGTCTTCATATCACCACCAAAATTGTTCATGTCACCAAATATTAACGACGTAAATAAATCACATATATCCAAAATAAAATAAAAAAATTGTAACGTTTTTAAGTTCCAACCAAAGGAATAAGTCATTGCCAGTATTCAGTGTGTATTTTGTTCTTACTGGTAAATTCTTTATTTCGTTCGTGTTTGATCAATGCGGAATTGGAAACTCATACAAGAGCATTATTAATATGTTACATAAATTCGGGTGTGTACTGACCGTCTGTGACCCATGTCTAAGTATGTATGTTTCTCCCCCTTCAGCCTACTTCTTGTCAATTTGAATATTTCGAAGTATTGCGAAAACATTCAGAAACTAAAATTTTTTCAATTGTTATTTTAAGGTACACGTACGGGAAACAAAGGTCGTCATCAGAGACAGCCCTCCTCCCCTCAACCCAAGACCCTGTCAATAAACGAACTAAATCGTGCTACTACATTCCATGAGAAAACCGACTACGTGA
Source organism: Medauroidea extradentata (assembly GCA_003012365.1). Classification (NCBI taxonomy): domain Eukaryota; kingdom Metazoa; phylum Arthropoda; class Insecta; order Phasmatodea; family Phasmatidae; genus Medauroidea; species Medauroidea extradentata. Next base: position 45,367 of record PNEQ01037086.1, read on the forward strand.
CACCACATAATTAAGTAGATCTAAAATTCCTAGTGTACAAAATGTTTTTACAATGTTAAGCGACGATTGTAATTGATAATATTAAGTGTCAGAGCGTGTTTAACAACACACAGTTCATTTTATTATTAATTTTTTCGTAACTATTGAAAATTCTAGTGCTGCTTGCAGTCAGCGGCTACCGGACGTGAGTTAAAACTTCGTCCCTTTAATTTCATAAAATGTTAGAAAAATACTCGAGAGAGATTCATAAAGTTATTAAAAAATACATGAAATATTAATTAATAAATTTTGCTATGCTACTATATGGTTTCCTAGGGTACTTGTTCTACAAATTAAAAATGTAAATGGCTCGTATACCGTAAAGCACACTGCTTATAAAATTTTATGAGGAACACATACACTTATATAAACAAACATGGAAAGAAAGCGTCTAATAGGCTTTTGTAAACTAAAGTTGACATGTTCTGCCATGTATTAAAATAAAGTTTGTTTAATGATAACATAACTTACAGGCAAAGTCTGCTTCGAAGTGGTGAATGAACACTTGAATGTGTAGTTGTAGGAGATATTTTTCGGCTGAGAGACAATCATAATGAACGAAAAATAATATAAATTTTGAGTACTGCATTACCAAGAGACACCTTACAAAGCACAACAATTTGGACCTACGATATCAACCGACAACATACAATAAAAAAATTTGGTCAAGGACATAATCTCGAAAGCAGGGAAATTTGGGGACTCGGAAATATAATTTCTGTAAAAAAAATACACTTAGTTAGTTAGGCTAACAAATGCTCACAAATAACACGAACGAGCTCCGACAGGTAATTCCTTACAAAAATAAAAGAAAAAAATATACAAAACTCTTTGAAGTGAATAAGACTTTGAATACCATGTTTCGAAAAACATATTTTCCATCATATTGTAAACAGATGTAAAATACTGTACGCAGAATATTGCTTTAGGTTCATGCGACCGACGAACGCACGGAAAATGCCGATTGAAAACTGTAACCCATACGAAAATGAGACGAGCGGCTTCTCTCAAGTTGCAAATACTATAACAGGCAGACGTCTATGCATGTCTGAGCGCGAGGAAGCGTGGTAAGTCGCAAGGGGGAAGAGAAACGCGTGTAGGTCTTGTCATAATATCTGCTGTTTCACAAACATCAGCTACGGCGGGGGTTAGTTGTGTGCAGGGCGCGAACAGTCGAAGCGTTACGGGATGGTTATCCACAGCAATAAACGCGTAATTACTGTCCGCTGGCCAGCTCTGAGCCCTGGCGAGTATACGTATTTCGTATGTACAAATCCAGACAATAAAAAGAGGCGGATAGCAAGTTAACGCACATATTAGCCGTAGTAACGTCATGCGTGTTTGCTGCTGTGTTACTGTAGCATACGTGGCATTTAGAACGAAAACTGCGTACAGCCAGGACTCAGAGCTGGCGCGCTGACAGTATACGGTAAGCTGTTCAATGTTATTCAATGAAAATGCAAAAAACTGTTGTCTTTTAAATCCGATTTAAATGGCAACTGCAGAATTGGTATCCTGAAATAAAGCACGTATCCTAAGAATGTGTTTCTATTACGTGTCCGTTCACATACGGAAATGTTTCTACCATAGACTATATGTACTTCAGGAAATTGAAAGGACTTCGTACACATGCAATGCAGTGCAATGTAATTTGGTGCAGCTACAACATATTGGTAGCTCTTGCTATATGTTACTCATCTTCTACAAAACACTTATTAAAGCGATTCCTGTTCTATCTTTACGGTAAAGTAGTGTAGTCTGCGTCCATTCAAAGTAGATTGTAAAAATGTTTGTAATTTTACAAAGAAAATATTTGGAAACCAATTTTTTAAATAAATTTCTTGTAAAAGTACAAAGGTTTTAGTCGTAAAAAATGCCGAGTATAAGTTTCTAAAATTACAAGGAATAGCCTTGTGGTTGTACTTTCAACAAAGAAAAAATATATACTCAATATACAGTACGTTCAGTGATATAGGTGGTTCGGGATAAAGTGAGCACTCAAAATAGTCCTGCTAAAGTTATGTTTTCAACCAATTCGTATAATTCCGCGCGTAACGTCTGATGGGAAATACATAACCTCTCAGGACACATCACT